>CM056096.1:1177371-1238173 GCA_002259235.3 Caenorhabditis latens
TGGTGGGTGAAATTTACCACGATGTCGTCAAATTTACCATGAGATTTTGTGAATGATGGTATTCGCTCCTGGTTTGAGATCGAAGGTTAGCCTGAGAGCTGGCCAGAGTAAGAGCAAAACAGAGGCGAAAAATGCGCTGAAGGCGCACCAGATTGTCGCGCCTGTAGGGCCACATGCTAAAGTTCACGTCATCTAGTCTTCACTAAGTTATGAATTTCGCCATGAGATGCAAGCGGCCAGCCATAGGCACTAATATCAAAGGCTAGCCAGACTCGAGGTCAGAGGCAGAGCAAAGAGAAGCCAAAAATGCGCCAAAGGCGCGCCAACAGGCCCGACCTATAGGGTCATATGGGCAATTTTACGTCATTCAACCTAACACCGGGTGAATAAAAATTTGTCATGAGGTGCGGAAAGACTAACTACTGACAGTCAGTTTCAAGGCACCAGCAGGCTCTCAAGGGCTCAAAAACTAACCAGAGCGAAGTCACTCACAGAGCTAAAAAACGCGTCGAAGGCGCGCCATATGGGTAAATTACCGACATCTGAATCACCGTTTTGTGGTGATAATTATACCATGAAACAAAACGCTTTGAACCAGAATATTCCCCTTCAAATTATACTAGATTTAATCAGGAAAAGAGCTCCAGGATCGAAACCTGACCAGAGTACGTCTTATGGGCGAATTTCACCACAAGATATACCGACTAAGGCGCGCCAGCAGGAAAGTTAAGAACCGTCTTTCAGTAGTGGTAGTTTTAGATTTGACCAAGATCTAAAGGTCATCAGGGCGAGTTCACATGTTTTCCTGGTGATAGTTTTCATACATAGCGGGCCTATGGGGTGATGATTGCACAATCAAAACCTAAATTCCAAAATTTTCCTTTTCTATTGTCTTTCAGAGCTGTTAAGAATTAGAGAGCCCCACGCCTCACACAACCAGGCAAGGGTTGTCCGAGTTGAGGGCAAAGGCAAGTGTTGTCGTGGTTCTTGTCTTAGGCAGTTTTCGTCATTTCTACGGCGCATCCATTGTGTAGTAAATACGTTTTTTGGCATTTGAAAGCAACAAACACCACCAATTTCAATAAAAAATTCAATGTTTTTATTAATTTTCAACATTTTAACCGTTTTTTTCAATATTTTATTCAAAAAGAAGCTAATTATAAACATTGAAAATAGACGAACAGCATATCTTTTTAGTCTTGAAGGGCATCATCAGAATTCGATTTTGGAGAGATTGAGGATTGCGACTGTTGCAGGTTTTCACATGAGGAGCACGACACACTGTAAGATTTGAAAATTATTAACAAAGATAATGGTAGTTACCTTGGAACTTTGGCAATAAACAGTTCAGAAATTGGATAGAAGCTTCCATACTCGTCCTTCACAACAAATTGGTTATCTGTAATGTTATCCCTGATCAGGGCGTTGGAAAAGTCAAGCAAGTTAACACCGTCTTGAATAGAGGAAACTTCACTTGGACATTTGGGAATCACATCAGGGCATTCAAGAATTCTACCGTCTTTTTTGAAGAAAATTGCTTCATTTTTTCTCACTAGGTAGTTAATTACAAAGCGTAAATAATCCATATTCCGCAGGTGGATTGAGGACACGCACAAAGGACGATATTTTATTTCACTGTAAGCACGAGCTAGTAGACGACGATTTGTCCACTGTTTGTTTCGAATATCCCGAAGAGGGTCCATGCAATTGCAGCTGTTGCCATGGTTACCGGATAGCGTCGATTCTTGAGGCATTGTAGAAAATCTGAGAAAAATAATTATAGAAAAAGGCAGACCTCAGAAACACGTCACCTACCACTAAGACGTAATAAATCACGAATGACACGGCAATGGTGATTATGACGGTTGAACACTTAAAGTAAAGAACGAGAGAGTACATAGAGAAGTGACGTAGAGAACAAAGAGTGGTTTGAGAAATGATGACGTCATCAACCAGAGAGTAACAACTGACTCCTGTTGACGCGTGGCTGGGACATGCGTAATTTGTGGTTCATTTTAACTTTTTTACTTGGCGGTAAGTGGTGACCTGTTTTTGAGCTCTCTTTTTTTTCTTTTTTTCCCATTATTCACTTTACTCTTTCTTCCTTTTTTCAGTTATGAAACGAAAAACCCTAAACACTCACAATTCGCCAGGACGATCAGCTCCACCAAGCAATCTCGAACCGAAGGCGAAAAAGACAAAGAAAAAACCAGAAAGTCGATTACTTGAAAAAGAAGAAGATATTGAAAACCACACAAGAACGGAAAGTGTTGACGAGAAAAAAGAGCAGAATCAACCATCAACCAGTTCACCTCAGAACAAGGAAGAGTTTTCAGAAGAAAAGAAAAGAAAATCAACTGCTAAGCCAGCCAGAATAGTTTCGAAGCAAAGACTAAAGCGTAAGGCATAATGAAAATATCAATAATTTTAATGATTCATTTCAGATGGCAGAGGATCACGACAAAGAATACGATTCAGAGAGTTTGAAAGAAGCGAGACATTTCCATCGGCTGAGGAAGAAGAGTTCTTTACAGAAAATGTGATAACTTCAAATGAACCTCACTTTCGTAGGTACAACAACCAGTTTCTGATTTCGGACACGGTCAGAATGAAATTCATCAATCTTGATGAGGTCAAAGACAACCAGATGCTTCATGTTCATGTGGCTAAACTTTTAGACATTTTTATCCGCAGAATGCTCAAAAAAGCAGGAGGAAATTTGAAAACAACCAAATATTGGCTTCAGTAAGTTTTAAAAGTTCTAATTTCTCACTTGTATGCAATTTTACAGACTGAACCATGATGGCTACACCGATAACGATGGCTTCTTTGTGACTCACAAAACATATGCCGTGGCGGATGGAGGGGCTATCATGAATACAATAGCAAAACAAATGCAATCAAATAAAGAGCTACGTTTAGATGAAAGCTTTACTGTTGCAATGAACGTTTTCAAGGATAAACAAGCACGACTACGAGGCCGGGGAACACATGATACTCGAAAAACTGATAAAATCGAAAAAATCAGAAAAGCAATATTGGTAAGGCATACTTTCTTTTGACAATCTATAATATTTTTTCATAACAGAAACAACATTTCGGCGTTAGCTTCAGCAGAATCACAGGAATGAGTCATTGTCTACCAAAGGCACTTGCACTAGGAAAACTGGAAAGTGATATACAAACCACGACCAACGGAGACCAAAAACAGAAAATGGAAAAGTTTTATCGAAGTCTCGTAAGACCAGAGGTACTCTTGACATTTGGTTGTTTGTAATATGTGTTTTTACAGATAACGCCTACATTCAAAAGTGAAGTGCAAGGAAAACTTGCCAGACAGCTTTTGAGCGATGCAGGGATGGATGAGAACAAGGAGGAGCACAACCGAAAAGATCTTGAAGAGCTTGCAAAATATCTCTCAAACTATCAAATAATATTATGGACAGCGAACAAGCAACATGCCGTCCCAACTGAAGAGATGCGATTCAATCCGGATGGAGAAGGGTTCATTGGATTATTTTATTATGAAGGTCATTACGAACACGTTACCCACACCAAAGGAAAACACGCATCAAGGTAAGTTACCGTTTTATTGTCATATGAGATGTTTTTCTTCAGATTTTGTTTCAAATGCTCTACTTTCGACGACAACCAGCACTGCCGAAAATGTAAAGCCAAATGCAGGAGATGTGGCTGCGCAGGATGCAAACAAGAAGATGAGAACATTTATTGCAAAATTTGCAAAATTTACTTTCGAAGTAAAAATTGTTTTGATGCCCATTTCATTGCACAATCAAAGAAGGGAATACCGTATTGCAAGAAATATAGCAGGTAACTAATGAATTTGACCAACATTACTAGTGTTTTACAGATGCGAAAAGTGCGATATAATTGATAGATCCGAGAGGATTTGTGGAGAAACACACGTGTGTAACGCAAACTTGTTCTGTTCTATATGCAGGGAAAAATCATTGAAAGGACATACTTGTGCGCACCACGTCCCTGACGAAAAGGAAAAGTTGAAGAAACGAGAAAATCAAATGCGATGGGTGATTATAGTCTATGACATGGAATGCATTGTGTCAGAGTCAGGAGAATTCAATGGTAAAGAACATCAACATTCAGCGTTTAAATTCTTTTTACAGGACATGTTGAAAGAGGGCCTAAGCACAAACCCAACTTTATTTGCGTAAGAATGATCTGCAGTGATTGCAGAGGAGAAGAAGGATGTCAATTGTGTTGCCAACCATGGACCTACAGCTACAAGGATTTTCCGCCTTTCAAAATTAACAAACACGATTCTCCATTAGCTAGTTTTGCGGATTTCCTGCTTCATAATCCACGGGCCGCTGGTGCTTACATTATAGCACACAATGGTGGAAGGTATGTTTCAGTAATAAATTTTCATCTTCTAAAATATTTTCAGATATGACCATGTTATGTTGCTGGCAGAGCTCGATAGACAAGGTGGCACAAAAGCAAAAGAACCAAAAATTTTACTGAATGGAATGACAATCATTACGGCAGAGTTTGAATATGAGAAAAGAAAGCTGCATTTTCGTGATTCTTTTCAATACTTGCAAATGGGACTAGCTAAAATGCCTGGTGCTTTTGGCCTGGAGGGCGAGGCAAAGGGTTTTTTTCCGCATCTATACAATCATCCAGACAATTACAATAAGGAATTGAAGACTTTGCCATCGAAAGAATACTATAGTCCACAGTTCATGACACCATCCACAAGAAAGGAATTTGATGCCTGGTATGCGAAGTGCTATCATGATGGGTTCAAGCTACATGATGAGCTGCTAAAGTATTGCCAATCTGATGTTCGTATTCTCACTTTAACGTTGATGGCTTTCGTACAGGTAAACATACAGTGTTTTTATGATCTATTTTCTCGTTTTACAGATGTGTGAATCAACTTTCAATGGCTGGAACCCAATTGTGAATGGATGTACAATAGCGTCCTATGTCATGTTCGTATTGAAGCACGAATATATCAAAAAGGGAGATGTCGGATATATTCCCGAGAACGGTTATGGAGGAGGAAACAATTCAATGTTAGCGTTGAAGTATCTTCAATGGCTGGAGAAAATAGATCCAACACTACATTTGAAGTACAAATTACGTGGAGGAGAAGTCAAAATTGAAGCAAATGGGCACTCTTACTATGCAGATGCTTTCAATGAGGCCACAAATGAAGTTTTTGAGGTATTTTTTTTGTGTACGAACCACAGCCCACACACACTAACCCCAAGGATAACTGAACCTCACAACAAGTGAGGCGAAGGAAGCCTTTTTTCTCTACATTGTCCCGAATAATAACATTTTTCATGTAATTTTTTCAGATTTATGGATGTGTATGGCACGGATGCCCAAAGTGTTATCCGGATCGCGACAAGAAATGCCCAATGAAACCCAACAAGACAATGGAAGATTTGTATAAAGAAACCATAATGAGAGAAGAAGCTATTCAAAATGAGGGATTCAATATTAGCGCTGTTTGGGAATGTGAAATATACGAACAGATTGAAAAAGATAGAGAGATGCAAAAATTTTTTGAACTAGTAAGTTGGATTCACTTATCGAAATGAATAAACCGTTTTTCAGAACAAATACGACCGAAGGCTCAAGCCTCGTGAAGCATTATATGGAGGAAGAACACAAGCATTTTGTTCAATGGCTGCAGCATTCGAGGATACGCTTCTGAGTTATTTTGATTTCAATAGTTTATACCCATATCTCAATGCTGGAGGCACGGCATACCCACGAGGAAACCCTACTGTGGAGTTCGAAAACTTTCCCAGACTAGATGAACCGTTGAAACTGAAAGGTATGTCAACATTTTTTCCCTTTTTACTAATAATTTCATTTTTAGGAATTGTGTTTTGTGATGTTCTGCCCCCACAAGATGCATCCATGGGATATTTGCCTCAGAAAATAATGAAGAAGCTCATGTTTGTTCTATGTAGAACGTGTGCGAATGATCAGAATATTGAAGGAAAGTGTACACATACCAAGGTCTCTGAACGATTTTTGACCGGAGTATGGTGCACAGATGAACTGAATAAAGCCATTTCCAAAGGATACAAGGTTCTCAAGTACCACGAAATTTGGCATTGGCCCGAAGAGGCATGGGTCAAAGGAGGATTCTTCGCTGATTACATTAGGCCATTATTGAAATTGAAGCATGAAAGCAGTGGATGGCCAAAGGAAAATATGACAGACGTAGAAAAGAAAGCTTACATCGCAAGAATATGGGAGATGGATGGAGTCAAACTGGATCCCTCGAAAATTAAAAAGAACAAAGCATTGCGAAGCCTTTGCAAAATATTCCTAAACTCTGCGTGGGGTAAGTAAATATCTGTTATTTTTTAATATTTTTCTCTTCTTTTTCAGGAAAATTTGCACAAAACCCAATGAAGACCGAGACAAGACTTGTCTATAACACTGACGGCCTTACAATGGCCAATTTTTTCAATGACCCCAATTTCGAACCGACAGGAATGCTTCCTTATGGAGAGCACAAGTATTTCATATCAAGAAGACCAAAGAAAGATTTTCTCAAGGCATCACCATTTACAAATCTTGCTATCGCGGCAATCACAACATGTGCGGCCAGATTAAGACTCACTGAAGCTATAGAGAGAGTTGGAATAGAGAATATGATTTATTGTGGTCAGTGAGCAAATGTTACAAAAAATATAATTATCACGTTTTCAGATACCGACTCTGTGATTTTCAAACAGAAGAAAGACAGCGACCCTCTCGGAGACCTCAAAGGAGACAATTTAGGCTACTTAACAAACGAAATTCCACCAGGGAATGAGCTGGTAGAGGCCGTAGCGATGGCTCCAAAAGTGTATGCGTTGAAGATAAGAGACGAAGATGGCAACTACAACTATACAGTTAAAGCAAAAGGAATGTGCTTAAACAGCGGAAACACTGGAAGTATCAACTTTGAAACTATGAAAGAGAGTGTGAGTATAAGATTCATGTTATTTTGGTAAACTTATTCTTTTCAGATGAATACATTTATTCGAGATGGTATAGTAACACCCATGGAGGGTGAGATGTTGACGTTCAAGAGAGGAGATAACGCGCTGGACGGACTCTGGACATGCAGATTGAAGAAGACTCTCAACGCACGAATGGACAAGGGACACTATGTGGATGGCGTTGTAGCACCATTCGGACAACTACCAGGAAACATACAACTGATCAATGATTATCCTTTCTGACATTGTAAATAAATATTGTATATAATTTTTATGAATTGAGTGATATTTCTACACAATTCAAACACAATTCAAACACAATCAGCACAATCTTTGCACAATTCAAACACAATTCAAACACAATTAGCACAATCTTTGCACAATCTTTGCACAATCTTTGCACAATCTTTGCACAATTCAAACACAAAAATTATACAGAAATAATTGATTTGCAGTTAAAAATGTGTAAAAATATTGAAATTTTACCTATAAACGCACTAATATACAAGATTTTGCTGGTCCGAGGCCTGAATTTTAGAAGATCCACAATATTTTATAGGTATAGATGGACATTTTTTCATCGATAGAGGCACATTTCTGAAGGCATGAGTGGTATTTTTGAAGGTCCAATGCAATTTCAAGCCTTGAGACACAGGTTTTGAGACAGTAAACACACATTTTCAAGCGTATTTACACGATTTTGCAGCACATAGGGTCTTTTTTGAGGGCTAATACACATTTTAAGCGTTGGCATACACATTTTCAGTGTTCACGCTTATGTAAACCCACATTTTAATTGCAGACAATGTCTTTTAGTGATAGGAGCTCACGAATAAACGATGATTTCTAGTAGAAAACAGAAAATTTATACTCACATGAGCAATTTTTAATGGATGCACACTTCAATTGTGATGTCGAAGGATAGGTATTGATGAGATTCTGATATGTGAAAAACACTATGTCGTGATGAAGCAGGCATATGCTTGAAGAATGAGCACATATATTTCAAAGCAGAGGCCTGTCAAACCGTGTACATACACATAAATCGCGCACAGACACATGTTCTGGGGCAAGGAAGAACATTATTTATGATGACTAGTCACATTCTGAGAGAAAATAGTGAAATATTTGGCATTATTGGGTAAAGAATAGAACAAGAACACTATTTATTGGCAAATATAATGAAATCAGAAACATAATAATAAGGAAAACTATATCCCAACACAATTATTCATTCATTGATCTGACAATTGGTAGCATATTGTTCATCTCGTTTCGGCGCAACATGCCACGAGGAATTGAGGCATCAGATGAAGGCCTAGACCATCTTATGCAGCTGTCTCGTTTTTTCTGAGCACGAACTTCTCTATCGCTTTGCATAGCCTCAGGTCTGTAAAATATAATGTATTAGAGATGAGGAGAATGTTGGGATTACCTTGGAACCCTGACAATGAACAACTCCGAAACAGGGTAAGCAGCGCCACATCCATTGATCACGACATATTGATTGTCATCAATCTTATAGCACCATTTAGCCACAAAGTATTGGAAAAGGTTAAGGTTCCCCTGTCCACATTGAACTTCTGTTGGCCGAAGTGGAGTCACATAACATCCAACCAAGACCTCCCCAGCACGGCTGTAGAACACGGCTTGATCAGCAGTCAGTTGGTCCAAACAACCACGAATGTATTCCAAATCTGTTCGACGACTAGAATCCGGGCACAGAGGAAGGTATCCAACTTTCTTCAATGCACAATGCATCTTGTGAATTTCCTTGTAAGTGGATTGCTTGAATTCACGAAAACGATCCTCGCATACTTGATGGTTCAGCGTCTTTGAGTCGGAAGCATTGATGTCCAGTTTGGGTGTCACATCTTTCAAATCTTCGCATTTATCGAAACCTTCGCACGAATCCGAATCCATAAAGTCACAAAAAATATCACGAGAGCCACGAATATAGGCAACCTCTCTTGATGGCGTCAAAATTTAAGAATGAATAAAATCAAAACATGAAGAACTATAGGTGAGAGAGTGAGAGACGCAGAGAAAACCATGTACATGTATCAAAAAGGGTATTATGCAGTAAAACATCGTTAATTTTGTCAAAAAAAAAACCAATTAGTTTGCCTTCTATACGGCCATTAATCATTTTCTTTTCTTTTTTTTTCTGAAAAAATCACAACATGAAGCTTCTCTTCACATTTTTTTATTTCAATTTAAAAAATACTTTTTTTTTTGAAAAATTTCAAATTTTTTTCGAAAATAACACACGGTCCCCCTCGATTTTGTTCAACACATCGAAATTTTTCTCAAATACTGACTCATAACCGCTCAATAACATTTTTCAAAATGAGTAGTATGGGGAAGGAAAAGACACCCTCAGCCACCCCGCCACCTGACGGGTGTGTGTTCGATTTTGTGTAGTCTGAGAAAAGGGGGGGTGTGTGTGTGTCTTTTTTTCTACCCCATACTACTCATTTTGAAAAATGTTATTGAGCGGTTATGAGTCAGTATTTGAGAAAAATTTCGATGTGTTGAACAAAATCGAGGGGGACCGTGTGTTATTTTCGAAAAAAATTTGAAATTTTTCAAAAAAAAAAGTATTTTTTAAATTGAAATAAAAAAAATGTGAAGAGAAGCTTCATGTTGTGATTTTTTCAGAAAAAAAAAGAAAAGAAAATGATTAATGGCCGTATAGAAGGCAAACTAATTGGTTTTTTTTTGACAAAATTAACGATGTTTTACTGCATAATACCCTTTTTGATACATGTACATGGTTTTCTCTGCGTCTCTCACTCTCTCACCTATAGTTCTTCATGTTTTGATTTTATTCATTCTTAAATTTTGACGCCATCAAGAGAGGTTGCCTATATTCGTGGCTCTCGTGATATTTTTTTGTGACTTTATGGATTCGGATTCGTGCGAAGGTTTCGATAAATGCGAAGATTTGAAAGATGTGACACCCAAACTGGACATCAATGCTTCCGACTCAAAGACGCTGAACCATCAAGTATGCGAGGATCGTTTTCGTGAATTCAAGCAATCCACTTACAAGGAAATTCACAAGATGCATTGTGCATTGAAGAAAGTTGGATACCTTCCTCTGTGCCCGGATTCTAGTCGTCGAACAGATTTGGAATACATTCGTGGTTGTTTGGACCAACTGACTGCTGATCAAGCCGTGTTCTACAGCCGTGCTGGGGAGGTCTTGGTTGGATGTTATGTGACTCCACTTCGGCCAACAGAAGTTCAATGTGGACAGGGGAACCTTAACCTTTTCCAATACTTTGTGGCTAAATGGTGCTATAAGATTGATGACAATCAATATGTCGTGATCAATGGATGTGGCGCTGCTTACCCTGTTTCGGAGTTGTTCATTGTCAGGGTTCCAAGGTAATCCCAACATTCTCCTCATCTCTAATACATTATATTTTACAGACCTGAGGCTATGCAAAGCGATAGAGAAGTTCGTGCTCAGAAAAAACGAGACAGCTGCATAAGATGGTCTAGGCCTTCATCTGATGCCTCAATTCCTCGTGGCATGTTGCGCCGAAACGAGATGAACAATATGCTACCAATTGTCAGATCAATGAATGAATAATTGTGTTGGGATATAGTTTTCCTTATTATTATGTTTCTGATTTCATTATATTTGCCAATAAATAGTGTTCTTGTTCTATTCTTTACCCAATAATGCCAAATATTTCACTATTTTCTCTCAGAATGTGACTAGTCATCATAAATAATGTTCTTCCTTGCCCCAGAACATGTGTCTGTGCGCGATTTATGTGTATGTACACGGTTTGACAGGCCTCTGCTTTGAAATATATGTGCTCATTCTTCAAGCATATGCCTGCTTCATCACGACATAGTGTTTTTCACATATCAGAATCTCATCAATACCTATCCTTCGACATCACAATTGAAGTGTGCATCCATTAAAAATTGCTCATGTGAGTATAAATTTTCTGTTTTCTACTAGAAATCATCGTTTATTCGTGAGCTCCTATCACTAAAAGACATTGTCTGCAATTAAAATGTGGGTTTACATAAGCGTGAACACTGAAAATGTGTATGCCAACGCTTAAAATGTGTATTAGCCCTCAAAAAAGACCCTATGTGCTGCAAAATCGTGTAAATACGCTTGAAAATGTGTGTTTACTGTCTCAAAACCTGTGTCTCAAGGCTTGAAATTGCATTGGACCTTCAAAAATACCACTCATGCCTTCAGAAATGTGTCTCTATCGATGAAAAAATGTCCATCTATACCTATAAAATATTGTGGGTCTTCTAAAATTCAGGCCTCGGACCAGCAAAATCTTGTATATTAGTGCGTTTATAGGTAAAATTTCAATATTTTTACACATTTTTAACTGCAAATCAATTATTTCTGTATAATTTTTGTGTTTGAATTGTGCAAAGATTGTGCAAAGATTGTGCAAAGATTGTGCTAATTGTGTTTGAATTGTGTTTGAATTGTGCAAAGATTGTGCTGATTGTGTTTGAATTGTGTTTGAATTGTGTAGAAATATCACTCAATTCATAAAAATTATATACAATATTTATTTACAATGTCAGAAAGGATAATCATTGATCAGTTGTATGTTTCCTGGTAGTTGTCCGAATGGTGCTACAACGCCATCCACATAGTGTCCCTTGTCCATTCGTGCGTTGAGAGTCTTCTTCAATCTGCATGTCCAGAGTCCGTCCAGCGCGTTATCTCCTCTCTTGAACGTCAACATCTCACCCTCCATGGGTGTTACTATACCATCTCGAATAAATGTATTCATCTGAAAAGAATAAGTTTACCAAAATAACATGAATCTTATACTCACACTCTCTTAATAGTGTACCTATTAGAGCAAACGGTTATGCAACGACAGCTCTCATTGATACAGGAGCTCAGATGACAGTCAGCAGTAAGCATATGTGTAAAGCTTTAGGTATAACACAATTTGAACAGCCACTTAGCACTCATGCTTCAGGTTTTGGACTGAATGCGATTGTAATTTCTGGAGCAGCTATGGTTACTTATACCATTGGGTCTTACAAAATCCGTCACAAGACACATTTTACAGTAAGTAGATGTACGCCAGAGACATCCGGTGGAGTAGAAATCCTCATCGGAACTGATTTACTTTCGAGAATGCCACCCGTTCAGTTTGATTTCAGAAACGCCAGATTACAGATTGGTGAAGACGTTATACTTTTGGGAAGTAAGCAATCTCCTCAGATATTGTTTTCAGTACCGTGTAACACAGTCAGTCTAACGGAAACAATCAGCTCACTTCAACAATCCGCAGATCCTGTTCATAAAGCTCGAGACAACGAATCAGTTCAAGTTAAGAACAGATCAAGCAAGCAGTCAAGGAACCGGAACGCAAGTCCAAGATCCGCTGGCCACCAAAGACAAGTGCGGAGAACTACTGAAAGCAGCTCTCACGTCAGACTTCAAGAGATTTCAGAAGAAAGCCAAAGCTCTAGACCAAATCAATAGAAAATCTGACAAGTTTTTATCCAGTTTACGTAATAATCAATCAGATTTTTGTGTCCCAGACAGTCTCAAAAACGTTTTAGAATACTAACTAAAAACCTCTCATACTCCAAGTCCGTGGAAGAGATGAGGCATCAGCAAAAACTCCAAATGAAGATATACATCAACAACCAGATTGGGTGACAACTACATGTACGAGCTCAAGTTCAATCAAACTCACGCAACTACAAGTGTTGGCTAGTTCACAGATAGCATGTGGATACTCAAACACATCACCTATCTTGTGGCATTCAATCCAGACGATTTGGAATACAATTCCAGAAGTTCACAACTCATTGATACTCTGGGAGAAGATCTCAGCCAGAGTTGGTTCAGCGTCAAACTCGTATTCTCAATCCGTCGAAAAGATGAGCAGCAACAACACCAAACGGAACAGTATATTCACGAAGGACACCAGTACTTAACAAGCATAAGCGCAAGTCATGTGTATTGACCGTCCAAAACAGTTCGGAGTACACATTTAACTTGCCGAGGTCGGCAATCTCGATAAGGTTGGAGGGGTAACGAACCCTTCGGTTTCGTTATTTTCCCTTTGATTAAATGTGTCCTCCTCACCGCTTCATAGAATAACTTTGCTGATTCCAGAACAACCAATCGGGCAAGGCAAACAATCAACGACTGATACTCAATGTCAAGCGGCTCATCCACACCGTTGATTTCAATCTCGATAAGGACACCCACGGCTTTCTGATACAAATGAAGGAAATCGACAAGGAGAAAGGAGTGATCATCCCGTCGCCGTCACACACATTTTGGACAAGACTGTCAACGTCAGTTGAGAACAACTTCTTGGAAGGATATGATCGTCAATTCAAAGACTCAACTAACTTCGGAACAAGCACAGAAAGCCGCTGCTGGATTCGAGACACCCATAGTCGACCATTATCTTGAGCATGTTTTACCCATTCCCAACTAATAATTTTCGTAAGATTTTCAATGTTAGGCCAAGCCCATACTCACTCGTTTTATGCACCTGTACCCATTTCACTTGCCACCCACCAGACCTAATCTAAGGAACATTTTCGTAAGCAGTCCCACAAGATTGTCAGACCCGTAAGGCCCCAAGCAACTCATAAGCATTCATGTTAACTCACATACTCAATTACCCACCCAACTACCCCAGAGAAGAGAGAAGAGAGAAGAGATGGAAAGAAGATCAAGAAGAAGATGAAAGAAAGAGGATGGATATGGATGGAGATTAAGATGGAAGGATAGGAGACCAACCGGAAAGGATTCAGTCAGGAAAGGAGTCAAGGAATCAAAGTGAAACATCTACAAGATCAGGATGACGTCAAGATGAGCACACATTTGACTAGTCGAGGTCGACTATTTTCTAGATGTTGGGGGGAGGTGTAACGATCCCTTCGGTCTCGTTAGCGTTGTCTCCTTCTTTATCAAATGTGTGCACTTCACATCACTTCACATCGCTACACTTCGCTTCAATACGAACGCTACACACGATCAGACCTGCAAACTTTCACCGTCTCACCACCTCGCGTCTCCTCGTCAGTACTCTCTCGCTCGCCGCCAACTTCCTCTCACCCGCCAAACCGTTCACCATGGCGCCAATCTCTTATTCTCTAAACTCTCTCACTCTCTCGCCTCTCCCTATATAAGGAGCGGAAACGCTCATTCTGGGCAGTCTTTTGTAGTTTTACACTTTAACCTTTTCCCTTGCTTTGCACCCGCTCCCTAGTCCCAACCTTCTGAATGTAATCCACTAACGCGTTCACACAATAAATGAGTTTGCAAATATAAATCCGCCTTTTATATGCGAAACATTACTTAATCTCTGTGATCGCAGTGATTGAAGTTTCAGACTAATTGGTAGAGGCCAAAACTGGGCATTTCCCATAACATTTTTTTTTAGAAGAGCTATCTAAAAACGCTTATGCGCATCTGAACAAGCATGTTTTGTTTAGTATTTGTGCAAAAATTCAGGCCATTTGACACAGTAATCTCTGTGATCGCAGTGATTGAAGTTTCAGACTAATTGGTAGAGGCCAAAACTGGGCATTTCCCATAACATTTTTTTTTGAAAGAGCTATCTAAAAACGCTTATGCGCATCTGAACAAGCATGTTTTGTTTAGTATTTGTGCAAAAATTCAGGCCATTTGACAGAGTAATCTCTGTGATCGCAGTGATTGAAGTTTCAGACTAATTGGTAGAGGCCAAAACTGGGCATTTCCCATAAGTTTTTTTCTAGAAGAGCTATCTAAAAACGCTTATGCACATCTGAACAAGCATGTTTTGTTTAGAATTTGTGCAAAAATTCAGGCCATTTGACACAGTAATCTCTGTGATCGCAGTGATTGAAGTTTCAGACTAATTGGTAGAGGCCAAAACTGGGCATTTCCCATAACTTTTTTTCTAGAAAAGCTGTCTAAAAACGCTTATGCGCATCTGAACAAGCATGTTTTGTTTAGTATTTGTGCAAAAATTCAGGCCATTTGACACAGTAATCTCTGTGATCGCAGTGATTGAATTTTCAGACTAATTGGTAGAGGCCAAAACTGGGCATTTCCCATAACTTTTTTTCTAGAAGAGCTATCTAAAAACGCTTATGCGCATCTGAACAAGCATGTTTTGTTTAGTATTTGTGCGAAAATTCAGGCTACTTGACACAGTAATCTCTGTGATCGCAGTGATTGAAGTTTCAGACTAATTGGTAGAGACCAAAACTGGGCATTAGTAGTATACAGAGGCAGTTAGAAGTGAAAATAAAGCACAGGGGGCGGAGCTTAGCAAGCCCCGCCCCCCCCTGTGCTTTATTTTCACTTCTAACTACCTCTGTGAGAATACCTAATCATCTCATCATATCAGAAAATGATTAACTGATAAAATTTTTGAACTGATAAGAGTGATAAGAGTGATTTTACATAAATGAAAATGCTCAGGGATCAGGTTATGATGGGTTAAATGACGAAAAGACAAGGTGATTACTGATAAGGTGATTAGTGATAAAATGATAACTGATACGGTGATTACGGTAAAATGGATATCAGAACTACATTGCTCAATTCCCCGAAAAAGTGATTACTGATAAAGTGATAACTGATAAGGTGATAACTAGTGATAAGGTGATCACGGTAAAGTGATTATCAGAACTACATTTCTCAAATTCCCGAAAAAGTGATTAGTGATAAAGTGATAACTGATAAGGTGATAACTAGTGATACGGTGATTACCGTATTGTGGATATCAGAACTACATTGCTCAATTCCCCGAAAAAGAGATTACTGATAAAGTGATAACTGATAAGGTGATAACTGATATGATGATAACCGTTTGGTGATTACTTACTCTATTCAAAATAATTTTGGTGATAAATTAATACTATTCAAATTTGGTGATAAGTGATAAAAGATATGATTTTAAAAAAAAAGGAAAAAAATCGAGAGCGAAAAAAAAACCGCAGCTCGCTAGACTGCATAATAACAAGAATGAGCTAATTTGGAAAATCAGACTATTATGTACCCCTACTTTTCTCTAAACTCTCTTCTCTCTCACTGGAAACTAAATCACTGACTGTTTTGACACCTCTCCCTCCCTCTTTTCAAAAAAAAACACAGTTTTTGATTATTAATTAAATTTATTTTCAAAAAGTTTTAATAACATAAAAATGAAAAAGAAACTATTCATTTTGTTCTGTCGATGTTGATTGATGTGTAGTTGATGTTGGTTGATTTGGTTTTTCCCGTTCAAAGGTTGACATTCTAGATATGCAGGACAAAGTTCATGTTCTATCAGATGGTAAAATACTACTTTATTACCCCTACTGTTGAATATCTAAAATTTCTGATTCATTCACCCAAGAGTCAAACTCTGCAGAGTGTCCTTCCCAACGAACTTTTACTTGTTTTTTACCCTTGAATGTTCTATGACCCACAATTTTTTCAATTCTATAAACTTGATCTTGTTCATAAAAAACTCGAATCATTTCATGATAATAAAACTTTCCATCTATAATTTCTCCATTTTCATCAGCCAAAGTATACGTTACAGGATCTGTCGGAAAAATATGAGTAATAACAAATACCTCCTGAGTCCATCTTTCCTCGTATCCCTTGTCAAAAGTCCCTTGTTTTGCATAAATTCGTACATGATCCCCGATTTTGTATTTTCGTATCACTGGTCGTTCCCTCCGCCGAAAAGAGAAATCTCCATTCTTCACGTCGATGGGCGCCTTTTTGATTGATCGGTTTACGGAACGATTTATGCCATCGACCACTTTTGACAAGACGTCAACATACCGCCAATTGTATTTAGATGTCATAAATTTGGCAAGTCTAGATTTGAGAGTGCGATTGGCACGTTCGGCCATTGCACATTTTATCTCACTCTTAGGTGTACAGTGTCGAATAGAGAGAGAATCAAGATAGTTTTTGACGTGAACATTGTAAAATTCTTTTCCAAAATCACTGTACACATAAATTGGTGGGGATTTGAACTTTGAAATTATTTTTTCCAAAGCCACGACAACTTCTTCTCCCTTTTTAGACTTTAGAGGTTCCACGTAAAACATGCGTGAGTACACGTCAACACAGACTAGTAAAAATGCAACACCGTCATTGTACTTTTTATGACGTGAGACATCTGCTAGATCGATTTGAATAGAGTTTTCAATGCCAGAGGATGTTGTCTGCAATCTAGGAAATTTGGATCGAACAGGAAAATGTTTAGTGTAGGCCTCAATATTTTCTAATACTTCTTCCACTCGACGTCTTGTAATCCCTCTATGTTTTACAAATTGATGAATTGCATTGACGGATGAAAATGCACAGGGGTTTTTTGGGTTCAAATAAGCGTCTTTAATTACTTGTTCAGACATTATCTCCACAAACGAATAGTCAGCCTATTTGTACCTTTTCCTTTTCTGAATATTGGGATCGCCGGTAGTCTTGTTGGTTTTATTCGTGGTTTTACAGGTACAATGTGTTGTTGCCCAGTCATTTGTTTTACAGTCTGACGAGTGACAGGTTTTATCGCTACCGGGGAAGAAAGAGGTGTGTCAGTAGATGGTTGTTCTGGTGTTGGAATTGCAGGTGATAGCGTAGTGCTCATGTCAGAATCGCTTTCGTCTTCATATGATGTATAACTTTTTTGAGTATCATCCATTTCCGTAATGTTTCCTTCATCATAATATTGTTCATCTACTGGTGGTTTTGCTTCAGACATTTGTTTCAAGTTGGGGGTTTTCTCATAGCTCTTCACGAGCTCGTCAAAGGTCTTTAAGACATTTCTGTCAATTATACGCAAGTGTGGTAAATTTTTCACTCGATATAATAAATCTTGATAGAATTGACGTTTAGAATCAACATCTAAAGTCTTATCGTTTAGAATGTCATCAAGAAGACGACGCGGAGGGTCCAGAGGATTGTGGCCATCAATTTCAATTAGCCGGTATCTTTTAATCATTTTAGCTTTGTTGCAATCAGCGCTGGAGTGATAATACTTTTTAATTCTGATTTTTTGAGCTTAAATAGCAAATTTCGAGCGACATCAACATCTCGACATTTTGAAATTTGAGCTAAAAGGCCAATTTTTGGTTTCAAAGTAGCCAATTCAACTTTTCCCAAAGGGACATATTTTGTTTTCATCAAGTTTGCAATAATTTCCACTAAAATTGCAACTTCCTTGTCTGTAGCAACAGTTATAAGACTTCTTTTTTTCAAAACTTTGTTCAAAAAATCAAGATGGATAATTAAACGTTCAGCCATTTTAAAAATATACATTATAAAGCTATTTATATACTATCGGGAACTCGTGTAAGAAGTTTTCCATTATTCTAAAACAAGGGTCTGCATTAGGATCATTGTTTATCATCATTGCATTGTAAGGTTTACTCATGACTAATTGATATGCTTTCAGAGCTCCTCTCCACTTTTCTCCAAATTGTTGAATTAGTAAATGTTTAATTTGTGAAGCATCAGAGAGATTTCGCATTAGAATTAGATATGTAGAGTTATTTCTTGTAGTTGGAGGGAGAGCAAACGCAGACTGTACGAGGTTAAAAATTGCACAATTATAGTGATGTGCATAGACACAGAATAAATCATTCAAAAGATGAAGAGATTTCTTGTCTCTGGCAAAAATATTCATCAAATCATCCATCACAATAATGTTGTTTTTGAAACGATGTTGTTTTAAAAATTCAACATCTGGTATACCTTCAATACAAGTAATTTGCGGTAAATGCTTTGGTATTCCATCATTGTCAACACCATAAAACCAGAAAATGTTATCGATATTTGTAGAAAAACTCGAGTCTAAATTTTCCAAAATTTTTCGCACTAGACTAGTTTTACCAGACTGAGTAGCACCGATAACTGTGGTTTGAGAGGGAAAGCGAAATTGAAAAGGCGTCATCTTAGTTTTTTGATCAAACATGGGCAGATGGCAATGAAAATTGTGATTGTGAAAACGATATTTATAGTGATGATGGATGGGAAGGCTCCTTGATCGTGGTCAATCGGATGAGTGTAGTTTTCTGAGGAGGACGTAAACGGGCTCCACATTTTTCAAGCATTAGAATGATTAGTGAACCAAATATGAAAAATGCCAGGTATTTTATACTGGAATCTGGTCGACTATATTCAAAATCTGGGGCTGCAAAAATGGGTAACCTAGTGTATCTTGTAGGATTTACACAAGTCAACACTGAATCATTATGAACAATTGTTCCATTTGTAAAAAGTATTGTCAACAATCCGCTTACTACGTTAAAATCCTGTAAATTTTCCACCCTCCAACTAGGATTTGAGTCTGCAGCTTCTAATTTATAAATGTACGGGTCTCTCCATAGATAAATTTGACGGTGTACATGGTCAAAAGTGAACAAGTCTGAATAAATGTCCAAAAGATGTGTCTCATTTTTAGTAATTTTTAGCAATCGTCCAAAGCAGTGCATTAAAAGTTCTTGATCTCCAATCACATCAAATGTACAATTTTTATTGATTTTATAAGTCTGGGACCTGTTATCGACAAGTGTGTCTTCAAACTGATGGAAATGCACAAGTTTAGGTTTACCAAACATATTGTACCCTTCAAAGTGTCCAAAAAAGTTTGTCTCTACCGGTACATTGAACAAATCAAATTCGATAGATGGTTCAGTTTTTGTGAAAATTGAGACACATGTCACGAGCGGAAGAAAAAGTAAATACATCATTTTTAAAAATAACGTGTTTTGACGCCTTTTATAGTGTATAAAAGGGCAATAATTGACTGAAATTCCAAAATGGAAGACTTTTATTTAACATTACCTTCTTCTACGGAGACTCCATCCTTTTCAAACACACTTTCTGTTTACACCACTAGACTACCTCAAGTTTTAAACTTGGAAAAGGACAAATGGGTGGTAGGTGCAACTGACATAATTTACCCATATTCTTACAAAAATGTAAACAAAGTTTTGAAATGTTACATTCATTTCAAAGATGCTCGTCAACCTGTTTATTTCAATTTCCCTGCAAATCAGTACAAGACAGTAGATCAAGTTTTGTCAGTTTTGAATGGTAATCCGCGAAAAAGAAGAAATGTAACCGATGCAGGACATGATGCAGCGCTTGTAGGGGCTCTCACAGGCGGTGAACAAGGCCATACAGAAGGTCCTAAGAAGGATTCTGCCTCACAAGATGTGGTAGTTGTAGAAGCTCTCACAGGTGGTGAACAAGGACATACAGAAGGTCCTAAGAAGGATTCTGCCTCTCATGATGCAGCACTTGTAGGAGCTTTCAAAGAAACAGGACAAGAAGGAGGTCCTAAGAAGGATTCTACCTCACATGGTCAGTCACTTGTAGGAGCTTTCAAAGAAACAGGACAAGAAGGAGGTCTTATCGACAAACAAACAGATGCCGAGATGCTTGCGTTCCTCCTTACGTTTATTTTGCTAACAATGAAGGAAAAGGAAGAACGAGATCAATTAGTTGAAGCGCTTCAGAACGGAGAGACAGATGATGCGAAAAAAAATGAAGATGTTGTGAAAGAAAGTGTCGAGAAAAAGAGGATGGAAATGATGTTTTGAAAAGAATACTTGAAAAACATTTTGTCGAGTTGGAAAAACTACATGGTGTAGATTCGAGTCTTCAAGAAGCACTTAGGAAAATGGCGGATAATCAAACGACCTTCCTAGAAACATTTCAAAATGTCAATAACCCAAACACTTTGAATAGTATTGTGAGTAAAATGTCTGACGACCAATCTGCATTCTTGAAAGCACTATCTGAAAAGGAAGATTCGTCAGCGGTAAAAAAGCTATTGATGCATTGAAAAGTCAATTGATTAACAACTCGAAATATGAATACAAAAAACTCATTGGAGCCATCGAGGAATCTAGGTTAGATGAATTGACTAGTCTACGGAATGCAATGAAGCCAAAAAATGTACCTTTTATCGGAAATTTAATCAATTTTAAAGTGGAAAATGATGTTTTGAAGGTTCAATTTAAAGATTCCAATGTTTTATTCATTGAATTTGATAAGGAATGTGCATATTTCTTAGGTTTTCACAATTGTATTGTGAAAAATAACGAAACAGCTTCTAGTAGTATTGATTTTTTTGGTAATATCAGTACACTGTATGTATATTGCGATGTTGTGGATCAAACTATTGTTGGAAACTCTAAAAGTTCTCTTCTAACTGTAATCCCGTGTAAAGGAAAGTATGGCGAAATGGTGCAACATACATTCCCAGTCCCTCGCTATCTACCTTTGATGAACGGGACCATTGATTCTATCAAAGTCCAAATACTTTCTGAATTTGGAGACCGGATTCATTTTAATTGGGGTAGTACTATTATAACATTACATTTTCGAAAAATTGCCTAGTTTATATTTATTTAAATAAAATAATTATATGCATCTTTTAGATAATTGACAATAAATAAATCATCGTTGACCATCTTGATAAAAATCTCACACAGAGTCTCAAATCGCACCCCTCTTGACATCATTGCCTGTATGAAGATGCAGTACCCGCCACATGTGACAGCCGATAGGCTTTGATGACGAATCGGGTTTTGAATAACGCGAGGGAAAAGTCGTAGAAATCTTTGAATATAAACATTTGGAGGTTCTGCGAGAGAACAAAAGAAGAAACAAGTGTTTCCGTTTACAAAAATACTCTGCCAGTGACGTCCAGGTTCATTTGAAGGGTCGGTATTAACAATATAGCCAAATTTTTTGAAACGAGGTCTTTTCTTTGGTAGTTTGTCCGCCATGACAGTACCCTTGTACCATTTTTTACTAAACCGATCGTTGAAGAGGATTTGATCAATTTCGTAGCTCCACATTTTTTACTATAAATAGACGTAAATTCAATCCATTTTATACATGGCGCCTGTACCTATAGATTTGTCCAAAATTGATTACAAACGATTGATTCGTAAAAATGTACCCGGAAACGGACCTTTCCTAGGGGTTCGCTATCAAAGAGGAGGTCAAAGAGGTTCCGGGTTAGGCGGAATCTTGACAAGTGCAATAAGTGCTCTCCCTTCATTTTTAAATTCATTCCTAGGACAACAATTGACTCATTCTGGAAACCAGGTTATTAATGACATTGTTTCTGGAGAATCTCCAATCTCTAGTCTGAAAACAACGTGGTAGAGCTGTAATCAAGAATGTCACCGGACTCGGTCCTCAAAAACGTATAAAAGCAAATGTCAAAGTCCTTAAACCACCCTTTGTCAAGAGTAGACGAACAGAATTTTTAAATGCTTAGTAGACTCGACGCTAAATCCCAAGATGCAATCATTGACGATCTTGATTTCACTACAATGCCTGCAACCCAAACTGCAGTTCTTTCAAGTCGGAACAAAATAATTCGTAAGTTCACTTAAAAAATTCTAATATCAATATTTGTCTTTTACAGCTTTGCACAATGCCTTTTTGAAAAATGGACCCTGGGAATTTATTTTAACTGCAAACTCACGTAGTTACTTAAACTTGAAAAAGACTTGGATGGTTTTTACATTCAAAATTACTGATGCTGCTGGAAAACCGGTAACAGATACAAAACTCTATGCCCCAGTGAACAATATAGCTCATTCTATTGTGAAAAACTTTTCCGTGCACATCAACTCCCAACTAGTATACCATAATTCTGTTAATTATGCATACAAGAGTTATTTTGAAAACTTGCTAATGTACAGCAATGAACAAAAGAGATCTACTCTTTCAATTTCTGGGTATTCTCCTGATTCGGTAATTGACAATAAAGACGATTCTGCATTCAAAACCAGGTCTGCTTGGGTCAAAGACGGAAAGAAAATGCAAGTAGCTGCCAATATTTCAATTGATTTGACTAATCAACCACGTGTCTTGTTAAACAACTGTAATATGAAATTGACAGCTTATCCAAATTCTGACGAGTTTTTGATCGACAATTATGAAGACTCTGGTGTAAAGTACAAATTTGAAATTGAAGAAGTTTACTGTATTGTTAACGAAATGGATCTAGCTGATGGATTGGCCAACGAAATGGAAACTGCTCTGATGGAGCATAAACTGTTTCAATATCCCTTGATTAGTCCTCAAGTACGATCTTTTTTATCGAATCGAGCCGGTTGGATTCACCGGCAACGACCTTGTACACTAGCAAAATGCCTCGACGGATATTCATGGGACTAGTTTCTGGGGAAGCGTATAATGGCCACTATAATAAATCACCTTTCAACTTCCAACCGTTTGACCTTAGAGACGTTCACATTGATTATTGTGGTGTTACTCTTCCTGGTAGGCCAATGAACTTGGATTTCGGAAACGGAAAGTGTGCAGAACCATATTTAATGCTACAAGAAGCTCTCGGTCATACGCGTAACAACACTAGTTGTAATTCTATAAGTTTTGATCAATTTAAATCTAAAGGCTTCACAATATTTGGTTTTGAACTAAGTCCTGTGCCTCAAGATACCAACCTTTTCGATCTAGTCAGACCGACAAATTTATCAATCCGCCTAAATTTTAACAAACCCACTCCTTCTGGTGGCATTTATTGTATTGTTTATGCAGAATTTGATCAGATTATTGGTCTAGACTACCAGAGAAATCCAATTATTGATACTGTTGTATAAGTTATATTTAATAAAATTATTTATTTGAAAAATTAATGAATAGAGAAAAATCAAAGAACAAAGCAGAACATATGTCATTTAAGAGTTGAGGGTGATTCCAATCATTCGTCGAGCTAGTTTTTCAACTTTTTTAGATAGTTCTTTCTTGAAGTTTAAATCTTTAACATATCCATGTTTTCTTCCTAGAACAGTTATTTGTTTTGACACAGATATTAATGCATCCCATCTCTCCTTCTTCTCCAACTTGTTGTCGTTCTCGTATCTCTTCATCTGTCTCCGTCTCAATGTGATGAATCAAATCGATTGGATACAAACTGTTTTCATCTTTTTTGATATAAACATATGGACCTGATGGGTGGTTGGATTGCACCGCCCATTCCCGTTGTATGTAGCTGGCTATACTCACTAATTGACCATTTGACCACCAATACTCGTGTTTGGGGCTTAAAAATAATTTTAAAGAAATATCAATAATTATGAAGCTCACTTTCTTGAGATTTGTGGAACTCCATAAATGGTACAGCGACGGTGTCGAATTCGTAAATGAATACTTCCGACAAAATCATCCAGAATTTGGTTGAGAACATCATCGGATAAAGATTTCCAATTGGGAAAGTTTTGGTCAAGAAAAGACTCAAAACGGGAAAGCATAATGAAGTTTTGTTCATTTAGTCAAGTTTATATACATAATTTAGGCTCCGCCCACAACTAGAAAAGAGCTATTAATCAATGTCAGAGTTCATTGAAGGTCTTTGAATACGAACTGCACACACTTCTATTGGGTGATAACGACCAAGAACATCTGCTACTACTGGAGAGAATGGAAATGCCAAGGTGTAGCCATAGTCGTCCAGGTACACTTCTGCTACACTTCTTCTATTATTTAGCATTCTTGTATACGTTGCAATATAATCACTGTAAATTGGAAATTTGATGTCATTCAAATGAAAAACAACTCACTGTATTATAATGGGTAGTGGAACGGTTTCGTATGTTATTGTATTCCAAACACGCAAAACGTTAGGCTGATTCAAAAACGATGTATACCTCTCAGTGATGGACGGACTCAAATTTTCCAAATGATGTCCGTTATGAGCGATAGCATCTTTGAGAAAAAAGTCAATTTCCTGAAAGTACACATATCAATAATACAACTAAATTGAAAATAAACGCACATCGTCTTCGCATGGAGGGAGCCAAAACGGTGAACGTGGTATGCGAAAACGAGACATAATGACCGGAGGGGCCGTTTTCTTGTACTTTTATAGTGAAAAAAACGTTTTGTTGATTTATAGCATTGAAAAGTTTGAAAGTATGACAAAAAAACAGTAAAATAGGAATAATCAGGGTTGAAAATAAAATATCCGTTGCCGGAAAATGTTCAAACATGGAATGAACCTTGAAATACACAAGAACATGATTAAAGGAAGATGTGTCAAAGAAAAAGTTGAATTTCAAAAAAAAGTCAATGACCTAGTTTCAGTGAGAGAGAAGAGAGTTTAGAGAAAAGTAGGGGTACATAATAGTCTGATTTTCCAAATTAGCTCATTCTTGTTATTATGCAGTCTAGCGAGCTGCGGTTTTTTTTTTCGCTCTCGATTTTTGTTTTTAAATCATATCACTTATCACCAAATTTGAATAGTATTAATTTATCACCAAAATTATTTTGAATAGAGTAAGTAATCACCAAACGGTTATCATCATATCAGTTATCACCTTATCAGTTATCACTTTATCAGTAATCTCTTTTTCGGGGAATTGAGCAATGTAGTTCTGATATCCACAATACGGTAATCACCGTATCACTAGTTATCACCTTATCAGTTATCACTTTATCACTAATCACTTTTTCGGGAATTTGAGAAATGTAGTTCTGATAATCACTTTACCGTGATCACCTTATCACTAGTTATCACCTTATCAGTTATCACTTTATCAGTAATCACTTTTTCGGGGAATTGAGCAATGTAGTTCTGATATCCATTTTACCGTAATCACCGTATCAGTTATCATTTTATCACTAATCACCTTATCAGTAATCACCTTGTCTTTTCGTCATTTAACCCATCATAACCTGATCCCTGAGCATTTTCATTTATGTAAAATCACTCTTATCACTCTTATCAGTTCAAAAATTTCATCATTTTATCACATTCTGATATGATGAGATGATTAGGTATTCTCACAGAGGCAGTTAGAAGTGAAAATAAAGCACAGGGGGGGCGGGGCTTGCTAAAACTGGGCATTTCCCATAATTTTTTTTTAGAAGAGCTATCTAAAAACGCTTATGCGCATCTGAACAAGCATGTTTTGTTTAGTATTTGTGCAAAAATTCAGGCCATTTGACACAGTAATCTCTGTGATCGCAGTGATTGAAGTTTCAGACTAATTGGTAGAGGCCAAAACTGGGCATTTCCCATAACTTTTTTTCTAGAAGAGCTATCTAAAAACGCTTATGCGCATCTGAACAAGCATGTTTTGTTTAGTATTTGTGCAAAAATTCAGGCCATTTGACACAGTAATCTCTGTGATCGCAGTGATTGAAGTTTCAGACTAATTGGTAGAGGCCAAAACTGGGCATTTCCCATAACTTTTTTTCTAGAAGAGCTATCTAAAAACGCTTATGCGCATCTGAACAAGCATGTTTTGTTTAGTATTTGTGCAAAAATTCAGGCCATTTGACACAGTAATCTCTGTGATCGCAGTGATTGAAGTTTCAGACTAATTGGTAGAGGCCAAAACTGGGCATTTCCCATAACTTTTTTCTAGAAGAGCTATCTAAAAACGCTTATGCGCATCTGAACAAGCATGTTTTGTTTAGTATTTGTGCAAAAATTCAGGCCATTTGACACAGTAATCTCTGTGATCGCAGTGATTGAAGTTTCAGACTAATTGGTAGAGGCCAAAACTGGGCATTTCCCATAACTTTTTTCTAGAAGAGCTATCTAAAAACGCTTATGCGCATCTGAACAAGCATGTTTTGTTTAGTATTTGTGCAAAAATTCAGGCCATTTGACACAGTAATCTCTGTGATCGCAGTGATTGAAGTTTCAGACTAATTGGTAGAGGCCAAAACTGGGCATTTCCCATAACTTTTTTCTAGAAGAGCTATCTAAAAACGCTTATGCGCATCTGAACAAGCATGTTTTGTTTAGTATTTGTGCAAAAATTCAGGCCATTTGACACAGTAATCTCTGTGATCGCAGTGATTGAAGTTTCAGACTAATTGGTAGAGGCCAAAACTGGGCATTTCCCATAACTTTTTTCTAGAAGAGCTATCTAAAAACGCTTATGCGCATCTGAACAAGCATGTTTTGTTTAGTATTTGTGCAAAAATTCAGGCCATTTGACACAGTAATCTCTGTGATCGCAGTGATTGAAGTTTCAGACTAATTGGTAGAGGCCAAAACTGGGCATTTCCCATAACTTTTTTCTAGAAGAGCTATCTAAAAACGCTTATGCGCATCTGAACAAGCATGTTTTGTTTAGTATTTGTGCAAAAATTCAGGCCATTTGACACAGTAATCTCTGTGATCGCAGTGATTGAAGTTTCAGACTAATTGGTAGAGGCCAAAACTGGGCATTTCCCATAACTTTTTTCTAGAAGAGCTATCTAAAAACGCTTATGCGCATCTGAACAAGCATGTTTTGTTTAGTATTTGTGCAAAAATTCAGGCCATTTGACACAGTAATCTCTGTGATCGCAGTGATTGAAGTTTCAGACTAATTGGTAGAGGCCAAAACTGGGCATTTCCCATAACTTTTTTCTAGAAGAGCTATCTAAAAACGCTTATGCGCATCTGAACAAGCATGTTTTGTTTAGTATTTGTGCAAAAATTCAGGCCATTTGACACAGTAATCTCTGTGATCGCAGTGATTGAAGTTTCAGACTAATTGGTAGAGGCCAAAACTGGGCATTTCCCATAACTTTTTTCTAGAAGAGCTATCTAAAAACGCTTATGCGCATCTGAACAAGCATGTTTTGTTTAGTATTTGTGCAAAAATTCAGGCCATTTGACACAGTAATCTCTGTGATCGCAGTGATTGAAGTTTCAGACTAATTGGTAGAGGCCAAAACTGGGCATTTCCCATAACTTTTTTCTAGAAGAGCTATCTAAAAACGCTTATGCGCATCTGAACAAGCATGTTTTGTTTAGTATTTGTGCAAAAATTCAGGCCATTTGACACAGTAATCTCTGTGATCGCAGTGATTGAAGTTTCAGACTAATTGGTAGAGGCCAAAACTGGGCATTTCCCATAACTTTTTTTCTAGAAGAGCTATCTAAAAACGCTTATGCGCATCTGAACAAGCATGTTTTGTTTAGTATTTGTGCAAAAATTCAGGCCATTTGACACAGTAATCTCTGTGATCGCAGTGATTGAAGTTTCAGACTAATTGGTAGAGGCCAAAACTGGGCATTTCCCATAACTTTTTTCTAGAAGAGCTATCTAAAAACGCTTATGCGCATCTGAACAAGCATGTTTTGTTTAGTATTTGTGCAAAAATTCAGGCCATTTGACACAGTAATCTCTGTGATCGCAGTGATTGAAGTTTCAGACTAATTGGTAGAGGCCAAAACTGGGCATTTCCCATAACTTTTTTCTAGAAGAGCTATCTAAAAACGCTTATGCGCATCTGAACAAGCATGTTTTGTTTAGTATTTGTGCAAAAATTCAGGCCATTTGACACAGTAATCTCTGTGATCGCAGTGATTGAAGTTTCAGACTAATTGGTAGAGGCCAAAACTGGGCATTTCCCATAACTTTTTTCTAGAAGAGCTATCTAAAAACGCTTATGCGCATCTGAACAAGCATGTTTTGTTTAGTATTTGTGCAAAAATTCAGGCCATTTGACACAGTAATCTCTGTGATCGCAGTGATTGAAGTTTCAGACTAATTGGTAGAGGCCAAAACTGGGCATTTCCCATAACTTTTTTCTAGAAGAGCTATCTAAAAACGCTTATGCGCATCTGAACAAGCATGTTTTGTTTAGTATTTGTGCAAAAATTCAGGCCATTTGACACAGTAATCTCTGTGATCGCAGTGATTGAAGTTTCAGACTAATTGGTAGAGGCCAAAACTGGGCATTTCCCATAACTTTTTTTCTAGAAGAGCTATCTAAAAACGCTTATGCGCATCTGAACAAGCATGTTTTGTTTAGTATTTGTGCAAAAATTCAGGCCATTTGACACAGTAATCTCTGTGATCGCAGTGATTGAAGTTTCAGACTAATTGGTAGAGGCCAAAACTGGGCATTTCCCATAACTTTTTTCTAGAAGAGCTATCTAAAAACGCTTATGCGCATCTGAACAAGCATGTTTTGTTTAGTATTTGTGCAAAAATTCAGGCCATTTGACACAGTAATCTCTGTGATCGCAGTGATTGAAGTTTCAGACTAATTGGTAGAGGCCAAAACTGGGCATTTCCCATAACTTTTTTTCTAGAAGAGCTATCTAAAAACGCTTATGCGCATCTGAACAAGCATGTTTTGTTTAGTATTTGTGCAAAAATTCAGGCCATTTGACACAGTAATCTCTGTGATCGCAGTGATTGAAGTTTCAGACTAATTGGTAGAGGCCAAAACTGGGCATTTCCCATAACTTTTTTCTAGAAGAGCTATCTAAAAACGCTTATGCGCATCTGAACAAGCATGTTTTGTTTAGTATTTGTGCAAAAATTCAGGCCATTTGACACAGTAATCTCTGTGATCGCAGTGATTGAAGTTTCAGACTAATTGGTAGAGGCCAAAACTGGGCATTTCCCATAACTTTTTTCTAGAAGAGCTATCTAAAAACGCTTATGCGCATCTGAACAAGCATGTTTTGTTTAGTATTTGTGCAAAAATTCAGGCCATTTGACACAGTAATCTCTGTGATCGCAGTGATTGAAGTTTCAGACTAATTGGTAGAGGCCAAAACTGGGCATTTCCCATAACTTTTTTCTAGAAGAGCTATCTAAAAACGCTTATGCGCATCTGAACAAGCATGTTTTGTTTAGTATTTGTGCAAAAATTCAGGCCATTTGACACAGTAATCTCTGTGATCGCAGTGATTGAAGTTTCAGACTAATTGGTAGAGGCCAAAACTGGGCATTTCCCATAACTTTTTTCTAGAAGAGCTATCTAAAAACGCTTATGCGCATCTGAACAAGCATGTTTTGTTTAGTATTTGTGCAAAAATTCAGGCCATTTGACACAGTAATCTCTGTGATCGCAGTGATTGAAGTTTCAGACTAATTGGTAGAGGCCAAAACTGGGCATTTCCCATAACTTTTTTCTAGAAGAGCTATCTAAAAACGCTTATGCGCATCTGAACAAGCATGTTTTGTTTAGTATTTGTGCAAAAATTCAGGCCATTTGACACAGTAATCTCTGTGATCGCAGTGATTGAAGTTTCAGACTAATTGGTAGAGGCCAAAACTGGGCATTTCCCATAACTTTTTTCTAGAAGAGCTATCTAAAAACGCTTATGCGCATCTGAACAAGCATGTTTTGTTTAGTATTTGTGCAAAAATTCAGGCCATTTGACACAGTAATCTCTGTGATCGCAGTGATTGAAGTTTCAGACTAATTGGTAGAGGCCAAAACTGGGCATTTCCCATAACTTTTTTCTAGAAGAGCTATCTAAAAACGCTTATGCGCATCTGAACAAGCATGTTTTGTTTAGTATTTGTGCAAAAATTCAGGCCATTTGACACAGTAATCTCTGTGATCGCAGTGATTGAAGTTTCAGACTAATTGGTAGAGGCCAAAACTGGGCATTTCCCATAACTTTTTTCTAGAAGAGCTATCTAAAAACGCTTATGCGCATCTGAACAAGCATGTTTTGTTTAGTATTTGTGCAAAAATTCAGGCCATTTGACACAGTAATCTCTGTGATCGCAGTGATTGAAGTTTCAGACTAATTGGTAGAGGCCAAAACTGGGCATTTCCCATAACTTTTTTTCTAGAAGAGCTATCTAAAAACGCTTATGCGCATCTGAACAAGCATGTTTTGTTTAGTATTTGTGCAAAAATTCAGGCCATTTGACACAGTAATCTCTGTGATCGCAGTGATTGAAGTTTCAGACTAATTGGTAGAGGCCAAAACTGGGCATTTCCCATAACTTTTTTCTAGAAGAGCTATCTAAAAACGCTTATGCGCATCTGAACAAGCATGTTTTGTTTAGTATTTGTGCAAAAATTCAGGCCATTTGACACAGTAATCTCTGTGATCGCAGTGATTGAAGTTTCAGACTAATTGGTAGAGGCCAAAACTGGGCATTTCCCATAACTTTTTTTCTAGAAGAGCTATCTAAAAACGCTTATGCGCATCTGAACAAGCATGTTTTGTTTAGTATTTGTGCAAAAATTCAGGCCATTTGACACAGTAATCTCTGTGATCGCAGTGATTGAAGTTTCAGACTAATTGGTAGAGGCCAAAACTGGGCATTTCCCATAACTTTTTTCTAGAAGAGCTATCTAAAAACGCTTATGCGCATCTGAACAAGCATGTTTTGTTTAGTATTTGTGCAAAAATTCAGGCCATTTGACACAGTAATCTCTGTGATCGCAGTGATTGAAGTTTCAGACTAATTGGTAGAGGCCAAAACTGGGCATTTCCCATAACTTTTTTCTAGAAGAGCTATCTAAAAACGCTTATGCGCATCTGAACAAGCATGTTTTGTTTAGTATTTGTGCAAAAATTCAGGCCATTTGACACAGTAATCTCTGTGATCGCAGTGATTGAAGTTTCAGACTAATTGGTAGAGGCCAAAACTGGGCATTTCCCATAACTTTTTTCTAGAAGAGCTATCTAAAAACGCTTATGCGCATCTGAACAAGCATGTTTTGTTTAGTATTTGTGCAAAAATTCAGGCCATTTGACACAGTAATCTCTGTGATCGCAGTGATTGAAGTTTCAGACTAATTGGTAGAGGCCAAAACTGGGCATTTCCCATAACTTTTTTTCTAGAAGAGCTATCTAAAAACGCTTATGCGCATCTGAACAAGCATGTTTTGTTTAGTATTTGTGCAAAAATTCAGGCCATTTGACACAGTAATCTCTGTGATCGCAGTGATTGAAGTTTCAGACTAATTGGTAGAGGCCAAAACTGGGCATTTCCCATAACTTTTTTTCTAGAAGAGCTATCTAAAAACGCTTATGCGCATCTGAACAAGCATGTTTTGTTTAGTATTTGTGCAAAAATTCAGGCCATTTGACACAGTAATCTCTGTGATCGCAGTGATTGAAGTTTCAGACTAATTGGTAGAGGCCAAAACTGGGCATTTCCCATAACTTTTTTTCTAGAAGAGCTATCTAAAAACGCTTATGCGCATCTGAACAAGCATGTTTTGTTTAGTATTTGTGCAAAAATTCAGGCCATTTGACACAGTAATCTCTGTGATCGCAGTGATTGAAGTTTCAGACTAATTGGTAGAGGCCAAAACTGGGCATTTCCCATAACTTTTTTCTAGAAGAGCTATCTAAAAACGCTTATGCGCATCTGAACAAGCATGTTTTGTTTAGTATTTGTGCAAAAATTCAGGCCATTTGACACAGTAATCTCTGTGATCGCAGTGATTGAAGTTTCAGACTAATTGGTAGAGGCCAAAACTGGGCATTTCCCATAACTTTTTTCTAGAAGAGCTATCTAAAAACGCTTATGCGCATCTGAACAAGCATGTTTTGTTTAGTATTTGTGCAAAAATTCAGGCCATTTGACACAGTAATCTCTGTGATCGCAGTGATTGAAGTTTCAGACTAATTGGTAGAGGCCAAAACTGGGCATTTCCCATAACTTTTTTTCTAGAAGAGCTATCTAAAAACGCTTATGCGCATCTGAACAAGCATGTTTTGTTTAGTATTTGTGCAAAAATTCAGGCCATTTGACACAGTAATCTCTGTGATCGCAGTGATTGAAGTTTCAGACTAATTGGTAGAGGCCAAAACTGGGCATTTCCCATAACTTTTTTCTAGAAGAGCTATCTAAAAACGCTTATGCGCATCTGAACAAGCATGTTTTGTTTAGTATTTGTGCAAAAATTCAGGCCATTTGACACAGTAATCTCTGTGATCGCAGTGATTGAAGTTTCAGACTAATTGGTAGAGGCCAAAACTGGGCATTTCCCATAACTTTTTTCTAGAAGAGCTATCTAAAAACGCTTATGCGCATCTGAACAAGCATGTTTTGTTTAGTATTTGTGCAAAAATTCAGGCCATTTGACACAGTAATCTCTGTGATCGCAGTGATTGAAGTTTCAGACTAATTGGTAGAGGCCAAAACTGGGCATTTCCCATAACTTTTTTTCTAGAAGAGCTATCTAAAAACGCTTATGCGCATCTGAACAAGCATGTTTTGTTTAGTATTTGTGCAAAAATTCAGGCCATTTGACACAGTAATCTCTGTGATCGCAGTGATTGAAGTTTCAGACTAATTGGTAGAGGCCAAAACTGGGCATTTCCCATAACTTTTTTTCTAGAAGAGCTATCTAAAAACGCTTATGCGCATCTGAACAAGCATGTTTTGTTTAGTATTTGTGCAAAAATTCAGGCCATTTGACACAGTAATCTCTGTGATCGCAGTGATTGAAGTTTCAGACTAATTGGTAGAGGCCAAAACTGGGCATTTCCCATAACTTTTTTTCTAGAAGAGCTATCTAAAAACGCTTATGCGCATCTGAACAAGCATGTTTTGTTTAGTATTTGTGCAAAAATTCAGGCCATTTGACACAGTAATCTCTGTGATCGCAGTGATTGAAGTTTCAGACTAATTGGTAGAGGCCAAAACTGGGCATTTCCCATAACTTTTTTCTAGAAGAGCTATCTAAAAACGCTTATGCGCATCTGAACAAGCATGTTTTGTTTAGTATTTGTGCAAAAATTCAGGCCATTTGACACAGTAATCTCTGTGATCGCAGTGATTGAAGTTTCAGACTAATTGGTAGAGGCCAAAACTGGGCATTTCCCATAACTTTTTTCTAGAAGAGCTATCTAAAAACGCTTATGCGCATCTGAACAAGCATGTTTTGTTTAGTATTTGTGCAAAAATTCAGGCCATTTGACACAGTAATCTCTGTGATCGCAGTGATTGAAGTTTCAGACTAATTGGTAGAGGCCAAAACTGGGCATTTCCCATAACTTTTTTCTAGAAGAGCTATCTAAAAACGCTTATGCGCATCTGAACAAGCATGTTTTGTTTAGTATTTGTGCAAAAATTCAGGCCATTTGACACAGTAATCTCTGTGATCGCAGTGATTGAAGTTTCAGACTAATTGGTAGAGGCCAAAACTGGGCATTTCCCATAACTTTTTTCTAGAAGAGCTATCTAAAAACGCTTATGCGCATCTGAACAAGCATGTTTTGTTTAGTATTTGTGCAAAAATTCAGGCCATTTGACACAGTAATCTCTGTGATCGCAGTGATTGAAGTTTCAGACTAATTGGTAGAGGCCAAAACTGGGCATTTCCCATAACTTTTTTCTAGAAGAGCTATCTAAAAACGCTTATGCGCATCTGAACAAGCATGTTTTGTTTAGTATTTGTGCAAAAATTCAGGCCATTTGACACAGTAATCTCTGTGATCGCAGTGATTGAAGTTTCAGACTAATTGGTAGAGGCCAAAACTGGGCATTTCCCATAACTTTTTTCTAGAAGAGCTATCTAAAAACGCTTATGCGCATCTGAACAAGCATGTTTTGTTTAGTATTTGTGCAAAAATTCAGGCCATTTGACACAGTAATCTCTGTGATCGCAGTGATTGAAGTTTCAGACTAATTGGTAGAGGCCAAAACTGGGCATTTCCCATAACTTTTTTCTAGAAGAGCTATCTAAAAACGCTTATGCGCATCTGAACAAGCATGTTTTGTTTAGTATTTGTGCAAAAATTCAGGCCATTTGACACAGTAATCTCTGTGATCGCAGTGATTGAAGTTTCAGACTAATTGGTAGAGGCCAAAACTGGGCATTTCCCATAACTTTTTTCTAGAAGAGCTATCTAAAAACGCTTATGCGCATCTGAACAAGCATGTTTTGTTTAGTATTTGTGCAAAAATTCAGGCCATTTGACACAGTAATCTCTGTGATCGCAGTGATTGAAGTTTCAGACTAATTGGTAGAGGCCAAAACTGGGCATTTCCCATAACTTTTTTTCTAGAAGAGCTATCTAAAAACGCTTATGCGCATCTGAACAAGCATGTTTTGTTTAGTATTTGTGCAAAAATTCAGGCCATTTGACACAGTAATCTCTGTGATCGCAGTGATTGAAGTTTCAGACTAATTGGTAGAGGCCAAAACTGGGCATTTCCCATAACTTTTTTCTAGAAGAGCTATCTAAAAACGCTTATGCGCATCTGAACAAGCATGTTTTGTTTAGTATTTGTGCAAAAATTCAGGCCATTTGACACAGTAATCTCTGTGATCGCAGTGATTGAAGTTTCAGACTAATTGGTAGAGGCCAAAACTGGGCATTTCCCATAACTTTTTTTCTAGAAGAGCTATCTAAAAACGCTTATGCGCATCTGAACAAGCATGTTTTGTTTAGTATTTGTGCAAAAATTCAGGCCATTTGACACAGTAATCTCTGTGATCGCAGTGATTGAAGTTTCAGACTAATTGGTAGAGGCCAAAACTGGGCATTTCCCATAACTTTTTTTCTAGAAGAGCTATCTAAAAACGCTTATGCGCATCTGAACAAGCATGTTTTGTTTAGTATTTGTGCAAAAATTCAGGCCATTTGACACAGTAATCTCTGTGATCGCAGTGATTGAAGTTTCAGACTAATTGGTAGAGGCCAAAACTGGGCATTTCCCATAACTTTTTTCTAGAAGAGCTATCTAAAAACGCTTATGCGCATCTGAACAAGCATGTTTTGTTTAGTATTTGTGCAAAAATTCAGGCCATTTGACACAGTAATCTCTGTGATCGCAGTGATTGAAGTTTCAGACTAATTGGTAGAGGCCAAAACTGGGCATTTCCCATAACTTTTTTCTAGAAGAGCTATCTAAAAACGCTTATGCGCATCTGAACAAGCATGTTTTGTTTAGTATTTGTGCAAAAATTCAGGCCATTTGACACAGTAATCTCTGTGATCGCAGTGATTGAAGTTTCAGACTAATTGGTAGAGGCCAAAACTGGGCATTTCCCATAACTTTTTTTCTAGAAGAGCTATCTAAAAACGCTTATGCGCATCTGAACAAGCATGTTTTGTTTAGTATTTGTGCAAAAATTCAGGCCATTTGACACAGTAATCTCTGTGATCGCAGTGATTGAAGTTTCAGACTAATTGGTAGAGGCCAAAACTGGGCATTTCCCATAACTTTTTTTCTAGAAGAGCTATCTAAAAACGCTTATGCGCATCTGAACAAGCATGTTTTGTTTAGTATTTGTGCAAAAATTCAGGCCATTTGACACAGTAATCTCTGTGATCGCAGTGATTGAAGTTTCAGACTAATTGGTAGAGGCCAAAACTGGGCATTTCCCATAACTTTTTTCTAGAAGAGCTATCTAAAAACGCTTATGCGCATCTGAACAAGCATGTTTTGTTTAGTATTTGTGCAAAAATTCAGGCCATTTGACACAGTAATCTCTGTGATCGCAGTGATTGAAGTTTCAGACTAATTGGTAGAGGCCAAAACTGGGCATTTCCCATAACTTTTTTTCTAGAAGAGCTATCTAAAAACGCTTATGCGCATCTGAACAAGCATGTTTTGTTTAGTATTTGTGCAAAAATTCAGGCCATTTGACACAGTAATCTCTGTGATCGCAGTGATTGAAGTTTCAGACTAATTGGTAGAGGCCAAAACTGGGCATTTCCCATAACTTTTTTCTAGAAGAGCTATCTAAAAACGCTTATGCGCATCTGAACAAGCATGTTTTGTTTAGTATTTGTGCAAAAATTCAGGCCATTTGACACAGTAATCTCTGTGATCGCAGTGATTGAAGTTTCAGACTAATTGGTAGAGGCCAAAACTGGGCATTTCCCATAACTTTTTTCTAGAAGAGCTATCTAAAAACGCTTATGCGCATCTGAACAAGCATGTTTTGTTTAGTATTTGTGCAAAAATTCAGGCCATTTGACACAGTAATCTCTGTGATCGCAGTGATTGAAGTTTCAGACTAATTGGTAGAGGCCAAAACTGGGCATTTCCCATAACTTTTTTTCTAGAAGAGCTATCTAAAAACGCTTATGCGCATCTGAACAAGCATGTTTTGTTTAGTATTTGTGCAAAAATTCAGGCCATTTGACACAGTAATCTCTGTGATCGCAGTGATTGAAGTTTCAGACTAATTGGTAGAGGCCAAAACTGGGCATTTCCCATAACTTTTTTCTAGAAGAGCTATCTAAAAACGCTTATGCGCATCTGAACAAGCATGTTTTGTTTAGTATTTGTGCAAAAATTCAGGCCATTTGACACAGTAATCTCTGTGATCGCAGTGATTGAAGTTTCAGACTAATTGGTAGAGGCCAAAACTGGGCATTTCCCATAACTTTTTTCTAGAAGAGCTATCTAAAAACGCTTATGCGCATCTGAACAAGCATGTTTTGTTTAGTATTTGTGCAAAAATTCAGGCCATTTGACACAGTAATCTCTGTGATCGCAGTGATTGAAGTTTCAGACTAATTGGTAGAGGCCAAAACTGGGCATTTCCCATAACTTTTTTTCTAGAAGAGCTATCTAAAAACGCTTATGCGCATCTGAACAAGCATGTTTTGTTTAGTATTTGTGCAAAAATTCAGGCCATTTGACACAGTAATCTCTGTGATCGCAGTGATTGAAGTTTCAGACTAATTGGTAGAGGCCAAAACTGGGCATTTCCCATAACTTTTTTTCTAGAAGAGCTATCTAAAAACGCTTATGCGCATCTGAACAAGCATGTTTTGTTTAGTATTTGTGCAAAAATTCAGGCCATTTGACACAGTAATCTCTGTGATCGCAGTGATTGAAGTTTCAGACTAATTGGTAGAGGCCAAAACTGGGCATTTCCCATAACTTTTTTTCTAGAAGAGCTATCTAAAAACGCTTATGCGCATCTGAACAAGCATGTTTTGTTTAGTATTTGTGCAAAAATTCAGGCCATTTGACACAGTAATCTCTGTGATCGCAGTGATTGAAGTTTCAGACTAATTGGTAGAGGCCAAAACTGGGCATTTCCCATAACTTTTTTCTAGAAGAGCTATCTAAAAACGCTTATGCGCATCTGAACAAGCATGTTTTGTTTAGTATTTGTGCAAAAATTCAGGCCATTTGACACAGTAATCTCTGTGATCGCAGTGATTGAAGTTTCAGACTAATTGGTAGAGGCCAAAACTGGGCATTTCCCATAACTTTTTTCTAGAAGAGCTATCTAAAAACGCTTATGCGCATCTGAACAAGCATGTTTTGTTTAGTATTTGTGCAAAAATTCAGGCCATTTGACACAGTAATCTCTGTGATCGCAGTGATTGAAGTTTCAGACTAATTGGTAGAGGCCAAAACTGGGCATTTCCCATAACTTTTTTCTAGAAGAGCTATCTAAAAACGCTTATGCGCATCTGAACAAGCATGTTTTGTTTAGTATTTGTGCAAAAATTCAGGCCATTTGACACAGTAATCTCTGTGATCGCAGTGATTGAAGTTTCAGACTAATTGGTAGAGGCCAAAACTGGGCATTTCCCATAACTTTTTTTCTAGAAGAGCTATCTAAAAACGCTTATGCGCATCTGAACAAGCATGTTTTGTTTAGTATTTGTGCAAAAATTCAGGCCATTTGACACAGTAATCTCTGTGATCGCAGTGATTGAAGTTTCAGACTAATTGGTAGAGGCCAAAACTGGGCATTTCCCATAACTTTTTTTCTAGAAGAGCTATCTAAAAACGCTTATGCGCATCTGAACAAGCATGTTTTGTTTAGTATTTGTGCAAAAATTCAGGCCATTTGACACAGTAATCTCTGTGATCGCAGTGATTGAAGTTTCAGACTAATTGGTAGAGGCCAAAACTGGGCATTTCCCATAACTTTTTTCTAGAAGAGCTATCTAAAAACGCTTATGCGCATCTGAACAAGCATGTTTTGTTTAGTATTTGTGCAAAAATTCAGGCCATTTGACACAGTAATCTCTGTGATCGCAGTGATTGAAGTTTCAGACTAATTGGTAGAGGCCAAAACTGGGCATTTCCCATAACTTTTTTTCTAGAAGAGCTATCTAAAAACGCTTATGCGCATCTGAACAAGCATGTTTTGTTTAGTATTTGTGCAAAAATTCAGGCCATTTGACACAGTAATCTCTGTGATCGCAGTGATTGAAGTTTCAGACTAATTGGTAGAGGCCAAAACTGGGCATTTCCCATAACTTTTTTCTAGAAGAGCTATCTAAAAACGCTTATGCGCATCTGAACAAGCATGTTTTGTTTAGTATTTGTGCAAAAATTCAGGCCATTTGACACAGTAATCTCTGTGATCGCAGTGATTGAAGTTTCAGACTAATTGGTAGAGGCCAAAACTGGGCATTTCCCATAACTTTTTTCTAGAAGAGCTATCTAAAAACGCTTATGCGCATCTGAACAAGCATGTTTTGTTTAGTATTTGTGCAAAAATTCAGGCCATTTGACACAGTAATCTCTGTGATCGCAGTGATTGAAGTTTCAGACTAATTGGTAGAGGCCAAAACTGGGCATTTCCCATAACTTTTTTTCTAGAAGAGCTATCTAAAAACGCTTATGCGCATCTGAACAAGCATGTTTTGTTTAGTATTTGTGCAAAAATTCAGGCCATTTGACACAGTAATCTCTGTGATCGCAGTGATTGAAGTTTCAGACTAATTGGTAGAGGCCAAAACTGGGCATTTCCCATAACTTTTTTCTAGAAGAGCTATCTAAAAACGCTTATGCGCATCTGAACAAGCATGTTTTGTTTAGTATTTGTGCAAAAATTCAGGCCATTTGACACAGTAATCTCTGTGATCGCAGTGATTGAAGTTTCAGACTAATTGGTAGAGGCCAAAACTGGGCATTTCCCATAACTTTTTTCTAGAAGAGCTATCTAAAAACGCTTATGCGCATCTGAACAAGCATGTTTTGTTTAGTATTTGTGCAAAAATTCAGGCCATTTGACACAGTAATCTCTGTGATCGCAGTGATTGAAGTTTCAGACTAATTGGTAGAGGCCAAAACTGGGCATTTCCCATAACTTTTTTTCTAGAAGAGCTATCTAAAAACGCTTATGCGCATCTGAACAAGCATGTTTTGTTTAGTATTTGTGCAAAAATTCAGGCCATTTGACACAGTAATCTCTGTGATCGCAGTGATTGAAGTTTCAGACTAATTGGTAGAGGCCAAAACTGGGCATTTCCCATAACTTTTTTCTAGAAGAGCTATCTAAAAACGCTTATGCGCATCTGAACAAGCATGTTTTGTTTAGTATTTGTGCAAAAATTCAGGCCATTTGACACAGTAATCTCTGTGATCGCAGTGATTGAAGTTTCAGACTAATTGGTAGAGGCCAAAACTGGGCATTTCCCATAACTTTTTTTCTAGAAGAGCTATCTAAAAACGCTTATGCGCATCTGAACAAGCATGTTTTGTTTAGTATTTGTGCAAAAATTCAGGCCATTTGACACAGTAATCTCTGTGATCGCAGTGATTGAAGTTTCAGACTAATTGGTAGAGGCCAAAACTGGGCATTTCCCATAACTTTTTTTCTAGAAGAGCTATCTAAAAACGCTTATGCGCATCTGAACAAGCATGTTTTGTTTAGTATTTGTGCAAAAATTCAGGCCATTTGACACAGTAATCTCTGTGATCGCAGTGATTGAAGTTTCAGACTAATTGGTAGAGGCCAAAACTGGGCATTTCCCATAACTTTTTTCTAGAAGAGCTATCTAAAAACGCTTATGCGCATCTGAACAAGCATGTTTTGTTTAGTATTTGTGCAAAAATTCAGGCCATTTGACACAGTAATCTCTGTGATCGCAGTGATTGAAGTTTCAGACTAATTGGTAGAGGCCAAAACTGGGCATTTCCCATAACTTTTTTTCTAGAAGAGCTATCTAAAAACGCTTATGCGCATCTGAACAAGCATGTTTTGTTTAGTATTTGTGCAAAAATTCAGGCCATTTGACACAGTAATCTCTGTGATCGCAGTGATTGAAGTTTCAGACTAATTGGTAGAGGCCAAAACTGGGCATTTCCCATAACTTTTTTTCTAGAAGAGCTATCTAAAAACGCTTATGCGCATCTGAACAAGCATGTTTTGTTTAGTATTTGTGCAAAAATTCAGGCCATTTGACACAGTAATCTCTGTGATCGCAGTGATTGAAGTTTCAGACTAATTGGTAGAGGCCAAAACTGGGCATTTCCCATAACTTTTTTTCTAGAAGAGCTATCTAAAAACGCTTATGCGCATCTGAACAAGCATGTTTTGTTTAGTATTTGTGCAAAAATTCAGGCCATTTGACACAGTAATCTCTGTGATCGCAGTGATTGAAGTTTCAGACTAATTGGTAGAGGCCAAAACTGGGCATTTCCCATAACTTTTTTTCTAGAAGAGCTATCTAAAAACGCTTATGCGCATCTGAACAAGCATGTTTTGTTTAGTATTTGTGCAAAAATTCAGGCCATTTGACACAGTAATCTCTGTGATCGCAGTGATTGAAGTTTCAGACTAATTGGTAGAGGCCAAAACTGGGCATTTCCCATAACTTTTTTCTAGAAGAGCTATCTAAAAACGCTTATGCGCATCTGAACAAGCATGTTTTGTTTAGTATTTGTGCAAAAATTCAGGCCATTTGACACAGTAATCTCTGTGATCGCAGTGATTGAAGTTTCAGACTAATTGGTAGAGGCCAAAACTGGGCATTTCCCATAACTTTTTTTCTAGAAGAGCTATCTAAAAACGCTTATGCGCATCTGAACAAGCATGTTTTGTTTAGTATTTGTGCAAAAATTCAGGCCATTTGACACAGTAATCTCTGTGATCGCAGTGATTGAAGTTTCAGACTAATTGGTAGAGGCCAAAACTGGGCATTTCCCATAACTTTTTTTCTAGAAGAGCTATCTAAAAACGCTTATGCGCATCTGAACAAGCATGTTTTGTTTAGTATTTGTGCAAAAATTCAGGCCATTTGACACAGTAATCTCTGTGATCGCAGTGATTGAAGTTTCAGACTAATTGGTAGAGGCCAAAACTGGGCATTTCCCATAACTTTTTTTCTAGAAGAGCTATCTAAAAACGCTTATGCGCATCTGAACAAGCATGTTTTGTTTAGTATTTGTGCAAAAATTCAGGCCATTTGACACAGTAATCTCTGTGATCGCAGTGATTGAAGTTTCAGACTAATTGGTAGAGGCCAAAACTGGGCATTTCCCATAACTTTTTTCTAGAAGAGCTATCTAAAAACGCTTATGCGCATCTGAACAAGCATGTTTTGTTTAGTATTTGTGCAAAAATTCAGGCCATTTGACACAGTAATCTCTGTGATCGCAGTGATTGAAGTTTCAGACTAATTGGTAGAGGCCAAAACTGGGCATTTCCCATAACTTTTTTCTAGAAGAGCTATCTAAAAACGCTTATGCGCATCTGAACAAGCATGTTTTGTTTAGTATTTGTGCAAAAATTCAGGCCATTTGACACAGTAATCTCTGTGATCGCAGTGATTGAAGTTTCAGACTAATTGGTAGAGGCCAAAACTGGGCATTTCCCATAACTTTTTTCTAGAAGAGCTATCTAAAAACGCTTATGCGCATCTGAACAAGCATGTTTTGTTTAGTATTTGTGCAAAAATTCAGGCCATTTGACACAGTAATCTCTGTGATCGCAGTGATTGAAGTTTCAGACTAATTGGTAGAGGCCAAAACTGGGCATTTCCCATAACTTTTTTCTAGAAGAGCTATCTAAAAACGCTTATGCGCATCTGAACAAGCATGTTTTGTTTAGTATTTGTGCAAAAATTCAGGCCATTTGACACAGTAATCTCTGTGATCGCAGTGATTGAAGTTTCAGACTAATTGGTAGAGGCCAAAACTGGGCATTTCCCATAACTTTTTTTCTAGAAGAGCTATCTAAAAACGCTTATGCGCATCTGAACAAGCATGTTTTGTTTAGTATTTGTGCAAAAATTCAGGCCATTTGACACAGTAATCTCTGTGATCGCAGTGATTGAAGTTTCAGACTAATTGGTAGAGGCCAAAACTGGGCATTTCCCATAACTTTTTTTCTAGAAGAGCTATCTAAAAACGCTTATGCGCATCTGAACAAGCATGTTTTGTTTAGTATTTGTGCAAAAATTCAGGCCATTTGACACAGTAATCTCTGTGATCGCAGTGATTGAAGTTTCAGACTAATTGGTAGAGGCCAAAACTGGGCATTTCCCATAACTTTTTTTCTAGAAGAGCTATCTAAAAACGCTTATGCGCATCTGAACAAGCATGTTTTGTTTAGTATTTGTGCAAAAATTCAGGCCATTTGACACAGTAATCTCTGTGATCGCAGTGATTGAAGTTTCAGACTAATTGGTAGAGGCCAAAACTGGGCATTTCCCATAACTTTTTTTCTAGAAGAGCTATCTAAAAACGCTTATGCGCATCTGAACAAGCATGTTTTGTTTAGTATTTGTGCAAAAATTCAGGCCATTTGACACAGTAATCTCTGTGATCGCAGTGATTGAAGTTTCAGACTAATTGGTAGAGGCCAAAACTGGGCATTTCCCATAACTTTTTTCTAGAAGAGCTATCTAAAAACGCTTATGCGCATCTGAACAAGCATGTTTTGTTTAGTATTTGTGCAAAAATTCAGGCCATTTGACACAGTAATCTCTGTGATCGCAGTGATTGAAGTTTCAGACTAATTGGTAGAGGCCAAAACTGGGCATTTCCCATAACTTTTTTTCTAGAAGAGCTATCTAAAAACGCTTATGCGCATCTGAACAAGCATGTTTTGTTTAGTATTTGTGCAAAAATTCAGGCCATTTGACACAGTAATCTCTGTGATCGCAGTGATTGAAGTTTCAGACTAATTGGTAGAGGCCAAAACTGGGCATTTCCCATAACTTTTTTTCTAGAAGAGCTATCTAAAAACGCTTATGCGCATCTGAACAAGCATGTTTTGTTTAGTATTTGTGCAAAAATTCAGGCCATTTGACACAGTAATCTCTGTGATCGCAGTGATTGAAGTTTCAGACTAATTGGTAGAGGCCAAAACTGGGCATTTCCCATAACTTTTTTTCTAGAAGAGCTATCTAAAAACGCTTATGCGCATCTGAACAAGCATGTTTTGTTTAGTATTTGTGCAAAAATTCAGGCCATTTGACACAGTAATCTCTGTGATCGCAGTGATTGAAGTTTCAGACTAATTGGTAGAGGCCAAAACTGGGCATTTCCCATAACTTTTTTTCTAGAAGAGCTATCTAAAAACGCTTATGCGCATCTGAACAAGCATGTTTTGTTTAGTATTTGTGCAAAAATTCAGGCCATTTGACACAGTAATCTCTGTGATCGCAGTGATTGAAGTTTCAGACTAATTGGTAGAGGCCAAAACTGGGCATTTCCCATAACTTTTTTCTAGAAGAGCTATCTAAAAACGCTTATGCGCATCTGAACAAGCATGTTTTGTTTAGTATTTGTGCAAAAATTCAGGCCATTTGACACAGTAATCTCTGTGATCGCAGTGATTGAAGTTTCAGACTAATTGGTAGAGGCCAAAACTGGGCATTTCCCATAACTTTTTTTCTAGAAGAGCTATCTAAAAACGCTTATGCGCATCTGAACAAGCATGTTTTGTTTAGTATTTGTGCAAAAATTCAGGCCATTTGACACAGTAATCTCTGTGATCGCAGTGATTGAAGTTTCAGACTAATTGGTAGAGGCCAAAACTGGGCATTTCCCATAACTTTTTTTCTAGAAGAGCTATCTAAAAACGCTTATGCGCATCTGAACAAGCATGTTTTGTTTAGTATTTGTGCAAAAATTCAGGCCATTTGACACAGTAATCTCTGTGATCGCAGTGATTGAAGTTTCAGACTAATTGGTAGAGGCCAAAACTGGGCATTTCCCATAACTTTTTTCTAGAAGAGCTATCTAAAAACGCTTATGCGCATCTGAACAAGCATGTTTTGTTTAGTATTTGTGCAAAAATTCAGGCCATTTGACACAGTAATCTCTGTGATCGCAGTGATTGAAGTTTCAGACTAATTGGTAGAGGCCAAAACTGGGCATTTCCCATAACTTTTTTTCTAGAAGAGCTATCTAAAAACGCTTATGCGCATCTGAACAAGCATGTTTTGTTTAGTATTTGTGCAAAAATTCAGGCCATTTGACACAGTAATCTCTGTGATCGCAGTGATTGAAGTTTCAGACTAATTGGTAGAGGCCAAAACTGGGCATTTCCCATAACTTTTTTCTAGAAGAGCTATCTAAAAACGCTTATGCGCATCTGAACAAGCATGTTTTGTTTAGTATTTGTGCAAAAATTCAGGCCATTTGACACAGTAATCTCTGTGATCGCAGTGATTGAAGTTTCAGACTAATTGGTAGAGGCCAAAACTGGGCATTTCCCATAACTTTTTTCTAGAAGAGCTATCTAAAAACGCTTATGCGCATCTGAACAAGCATGTTTTGTTTAGTATTTGTGCAAAAATTCAGGCCATTTGACACAGTAATCTCTGTGATCGCAGTGATTGAAGTTTCAGACTAATTGGTAGAGGCCAAAACTGGGCATTTCCCATAACTTTTTTCTAGAAGAGCTATCTAAAAACGCTTATGCGCATCTGAACAAGCATGTTTTGTTTAGTATTTGTGCAAAAATTCAGGCCATTTGACACAGTAATCTCTGTGATCGCAGTGATTGAAGTTTCAGACTAATTGGTAGAGGCCAAAACTGGGCATTTCCCATAACTTTTTTCTAGAAGAGCTATCTAAAAACGCTTATGCGCATCTGAACAAGCATGTTTTGTTTAGTATTTGTGCAAAAATTCAGGCCATTTGACACAGTAATCTCTGTGATCGCAGTGATTGAAGTTTCAGACTAATTGGTAGAGGCCAAAACTGGGCATTTCCCATAACTTTTTTTCTAGAAGAGCTATCTAAAAACGCTTATGCGCATCTGAACAAGCATGTTTTGTTTAGTATTTGTGCAAAAATTCAGGCCATTTGACACAGTAATCTCTGTGATCGCAGTGATTGAAGTTTCAGACTAATTGGTAGAGGCCAAAACTGGGCATTTCCCATAACTTTTTTTCTAGAAGAGCTATCTAAAAACGCTTATGCGCATCTGAACAAGCATGTTTTGTTTAGTATTTGTGCAAAAATTCAGGCCATTTGACACAGTAATCTCTGTGATCGCAGTGATTGAAGTTTCAGACTAATTGGTAGAGGCCAAAACTGGGCATTTCCCATAACTTTTTTCTAGAAGAGCTATCTAAAAACGCTTATGCGCATCTGAACAAGCATGTTTTGTTTAGTATTTGTGCAAAAATTCAGGCCATTTGACACAGTAATCTCTGTGATCGCAGTGATTGAAGTTTCAGACTAATTGGTAGAGGCCAAAACTGGGCATTTCCCATAACTTTTTTTCTAGAAGAGCTATCTAAAAACGCTTATGCGCATCTGAACAAGCATGTTTTGTTTAGTATTTGTGCAAAAATTCAGGCCATTTGACACAGTAATCTCTGTGATCGCAGTGATTGAAGTTTCAGACTAATTGGTAGAGGCCAAAACTGGGCATTTCCCATAACTTTTTTTCTAGAAGAGCTATCTAAAAACGCTTATGCGCATCTGAACAAGCATGTTTTGTTTAGTATTTGTGCAAAAATTCAGGCCATTTGACACAGTAATCTCTGTGATCGCAGTGATTGAAGTTTCAGACTAATTGGTAGAGGCCAAAACTGGGCATTTCCCATAACTTTTTTTCTAGAAGAGCTATCTAAAAACGCTTATGCGCATCTGAACAAGCATGTTTTGTTTAGTATTTGTGCAAAAATTCAGGCCATTTGACACAGTAATCTCTGTGATCGCAGTGATTGAAGTTTCAGACTAATTGGTAGAGGCCAAAACTGGGCATTTCCCATAACTTTTTTCTAGAAGAGCTATCTAAAAACGCTTATGCGCATCTGAACAAGCATGTTTTGTTTAGTATTTGTGCAAAAATTCAGGCCATTTGACACAGTAATCTCTGTGATCGCAGTGATTGAAGTTTCAGACTAATTGGTAGAGGCCAAAACTGGGCATTTCCCATAACTTTTTTCTAGAAGAGCTATCTAAAAACGCTTATGCGCATCTGAACAAGCATGTTTTGTTTAGTATTTGTGCAAAAATTCAGGCCATTTGACACAGTAATCTCTGTGATCGCAGTGATTGAAGTTTCAGACTAATTGGTAGAGGCCAAAACTGGGCATTTCCCATAACTTTTTTTCTAGAAGAGCTATCTAAAAACGCTTATGCGCATCTGAACAAGCATGTTTTGTTTAGTATTTGTGCAAAAATTCAGGCCATTTGACACAGTAATCTCTGTGATCGCAGTGATTGAAGTTTCAGACTAATTGGTAGAGGCCAAAACTGGGCATTTCCCATAACTTTTTTCTAGAAGAGCTATCTAAAAACGCTTATGCGCATCTGAACAAGCATGTTTTGTTTAGTATTTGTGCAAAAATTCAGGCCATTTGACACAGTAATCTCTGTGATCGCAGTGATTGAAGTTTCAGACTAATTGGTAGAGGCCAAAACTGGGCATTTCCCATAACTTTTTTCTAGAAGAGCTATCTAAAAACGCTTATGCGCATCTGAACAAGCATGTTTTGTTTAGTATTTGTGCAAAAATTCAGGCCATTTGACACAGTAATCTCTGTGATCGCAGTGATTGAAGTTTCAGACTAATTGGTAGAGGCCAAAACTGGGCATTTCCCATAACTTTTTTCTAGAAGAGCTATCTAAAAACGCTTATGCGCATCTGAACAAGCATGTTTTGTTTAGTATTTGTGCAAAAATTCAGGCCATTTGACACAGTAATCTCTGTGATCGCAGTGATTGAAGTTTCAGACTAATTGGTAGAGGCCAAAACTGGGCATTTCCCATAACTTTTTTCTAGAAGAGCTATCTAAAAACGCTTATGCGCATCTGAACAAGCATGTTTTGTTTAGTATTTGTGCAAAAATTCAGGCCATTTGACACAGTAATCTCTGTGATCGCAGTGATTGAAGTTTCAGACTAATTGGTAGAGGCCAAAACTGGGCATTTCCCATAACTTTTTTTCTAGAAGAGCTATCTAAAAACGCTTATGCGCATCTGAACAAGCATGTTTTGTTTAGTATTTGTGCAAAAATTCAGGCCATTTGACACAGTAATCTCTGTGATCGCAGTGATTGAAGTTTCAGACTAATTGGTAGAGGCCAAAACTGGGCATTTCCCATAACTTTTTTTCTAGAAGAGCTATCTAAAAACGCTTATGCGCATCTGAACAAGCATGTTTTGTTTAGTATTTGTGCAAAAATTCAGGCCATTTGACACAGTAATCTCTGTGATCGCAGTGATTGAAGTTTCAGACTAATTGGTAGAGGCCAAAACTGGGCATTTCCCATAACTTTTTTTCTAGAAGAGCTATCTAAAAACGCTTATGCGCATCTGAACAAGCATGTTTTGTTTAGTATTTGTGCAAAAATTCAGGCCATTTGACACAGTAATCTCTGTGATCGCAGTGATTGAAGTTTCAGACTAATTGGTAGAGGCCAAAACTGGGCATTTCCCATAACTTTTTTTCTAGAAGAGCTATCTAAAAACGCTTATGCGCATCTGAACAAGCATGTTTTGTTTAGTATTTGTGCAAAAATTCAGGCCATTTGACACAGTAATCTCTGTGATCGCAGTGATTGAAGTTTCAGACTAATTGGTAGAGGCCAAAACTGGGCATTTCCCATAACTTTTTTCTAGAAGAGCTATCTAAAAACGCTTATGCGCATCTGAACAAGCATGTTTTGTTTAGTATTTGTGCAAAAATTCAGGCCATTTGACACAGTAATCTCTGTGATCGCAGTGATTGAAGTTTCAGACTAATTGGTAGAGGCCAAAACTGGGCATTTCCCATAACTTTTTTTCTAGAAGAGCTATCTAAAAACGCTTATGCGCATCTGAACAAGCATGTTTTGTTTAGTATTTGTGCAAAAATTCAGGCCATTTGACACAGTAATCTCTGTGATCGCAGTGATTGAAGTTTCAGACTAATTGGTAGAGGCCAAAACTGGGCATTTCCCATAACTTTTTTTCTAGAAGAGCTATCTAAAAACGCTTATGCGCATCTGAACAAGCATGTTTTGTTTAGTATTTGTGCAAAAATTCAGGCCATTTGACACAGTAATCTCTGTGATCGCAGTGATTGAAGTTTCAGACTAATTGGTAGAGGCCAAAACTGGGCATTTCCCATAACTTTTTTCTAGAAGAGCTATCTAAAAACGCTTATGCGCATCTGAACAAGCATGTTTTGTTTAGTATTTGTGCAAAAATTCAGGCCATTTGACACAGTAATCTCTGTGATCGCAGTGATTGAAGTTTCAGACTAATTGGTAGAGGCCAAAACTGGGCATTTCCCATAACTTTTTTCTAGAAGAGCTATCTAAAAACGCTTATGCGCATCTGAACAAGCATGTTTTGTTTAGTATTTGTGCAAAAATTCAGGCCATTTGACACAGTAATCTCTGTGATCGCAGTGATTGAAGTTTCAGACTAATTGGTAGAGGCCAAAACTGGGCATTTCCCATAACTTTTTTTCTAGAAGAGCTATCTAAAAACGCTTATGCGCATCTGAACAAGCATGTTTTGTTTAGTATTTGTGCAAAAATTCAGGCCATTTGACACAGTAATCTCTGTGATCGCAGTGATTGAAGTTTCAGACTAATTGGTAGAGGCCAAAACTGGGCATTTCCCATAACTTTTTTCTAGAAGAGCTATCTAAAAACGCTTATGCGCATCTGAACAAGCATGTTTTGTTTAGTATTTGTGCAAAAATTCAGGCCATTTGACACAGTAATCTCTGTGATCGCAGTGATTGAAGTTTCAGACTAATTGGTAGAGGCCAAAACTGGGCATTTCCCATAACTTTTTTCTAGAAGAGCTATCTAAAAACGCTTATGCGCATCTGAACAAGCATGTTTTGTTTAGTATTTGTGCAAAAATTCAGGCCATTTGACACAGTAATCTCTGTGATCGCAGTGATTGAAGTTTCAGACTAATTGGTAGAGGCCAAAACTGGGCATTTCCCATAACTTTTTTTCTAGAAGAGCTATCTAAAAACGCTTATGCGCATCTGAACAAGCATGTTTTGTTTAGTATTTGTGCAAAAATTCAGGCCATTTGACACAGTAATCTCTGTGATCGCAGTGATTGAAGTTTCAGACTAATTGGTAGAGGCCAAAACTGGGCATTTCCCATAACTTTTTTTCTAGAAGAGCTATCTAAAAACGCTTATGCGCATCTGAACAAGCATGTTTTGTTTAGTATTTGTGCAAAAATTCAGGCCATTTGACACAGTAATCTCTGTGATCGCAGTGATTGAAGTTTCAGACTAATTGGTAGAGGCCAAAACTGGGCATTTCCCATAACTTTTTTTCTAGAAGAGCTATCTAAAAACGCTTATGCGCATCTGAACAAGCATGTTTTGTTTAGTATTTGTGCAAAAATTCAGGCCATTTGACACAGTAATCTCTGTGATCGCAGTGATTGAAGTTTCAGACTAATTGGTAGAGGCCAAAACTGGGCATTTCCCATAACTTTTTTTCTAGAAGAGCTATCTAAAAACGCTTATGCGCATCTGAACAAGCATGTTTTGTTTAGTATTTGTGCAAAAATTCAGGCCATTTGACACAGTAATCTCTGTGATCGCAGTGATTGAAGTTTCAGACTAATTGGTAGAGGCCAAAACTGGGCATTTCCCATAACTTTTTTTCTAGAAGAGCTATCTAAAAACGCTTATGCGCATCTGAACAAGCATGTTTTGTTTAGTATTTGTGCAAAAATTCAGGCCATTTGACACAGTAATCTCTGTGATCGCAGTGATTGAAGTTTCAGACTAATTGGTAGAGGCCAAAACTGGGCATTTCCCATAACTTTTTTTCTAGAAGAGCTATCTAAAAACGCTTATGCGCATCTGAACAAGCATGTTTTGTTTAGTATTTGTGCAAAAATTCAGGCCATTTGACACAGTAATCTCTGTGATCGCAGTGATTGAAGTTTCAGACTAATTGGTAGAGGCCAAAACTGGGCATTTCCCATAACTTTTTTCTAGAAGAGCTATCTAAAAACGCTTATGCGCATCTGAACAAGCATGTTTTGTTTAGTATTTGTGCAAAAATTCAGGCCATTTGACACAGTAATCTCTGTGATCGCAGTGATTGAAGTTTCAGACTAATTGGTAGAGGCCAAAACTGGGCATTTCCCATAACTTTTTTCTAGAAGAGCTATCTAAAAACGCTTATGCGCATCTGAACAAGCATGTTTTGTTTAGTATTTGTGCAAAAATTCAGGCCATTTGACACAGTAATCTCTGTGATCGCAGTGATTGAAGTTTCAGACTAATTGGTAGAGGCCAAAACTGGGCATTTCCCATAACTTTTTTTCTAGAAGAGCTATCTAAAAACGCTTATGCGCATCTGAACAAGCATGTTTTGTTTAGTATTTGTGCAAAAATTCAGGCCATTTGACACAGTAATCTCTGTGATCGCAGTGATTGAAGTTTCAGACTAATTGGTAGAGGCCAAAACTGGGCATTTCCCATAACTTTTTTTCTAGAAGAGCTATCTAAAAACGCTTATGCGCATCTGAACAAGCATGTTTTGTTTAGTATTTGTGCAAAAATTCAGGCCATTTGACACAGTAATCTCTGTGATCGCAGTGATTGAAGTTTCAGACTAATTGGTAGAGGCCAAAACTGGGCATTTCCCATAACTTTTTTCTAGAAGAGCTATCTAAAAACGCTTATGCGCATCTGAACAAGCATGTTTTGTTTAGTATTTGTGCAAAAATTCAGGCCATTTGACACAGTAATCTCTGTGATCGCAGTGATTGAAGTTTCAGACTAATTGGTAGAGGCCAAAACTGGGCATTTCCCATAACTTTTTTCTAGAAGAGCTATCTAAAAACGCTTATGCGCATCTGAACAAGCATGTTTTGTTTAGTATTTGTGCAAAAATTCAGGCCATTTGACACAGTAATCTCTGTGATCGCAGTGATTGAAGTTTCAGACTAATTGGTAGAGGCCAAAACTGGGCATTTCCCATAACTTTTTTCTAGAAGAGCTATCTAAAAACGCTTATGCGCATCTGAACAAGCATGTTTTGTTTAGTATTTGTGCAAAAATTCAGGCCATTTGACACAGTAATCTCTGTGATCGCAGTGATTGAAGTTTCAGACTAATTGGTAGAGGCCAAAACTGGGCATTTCCCATAACTTTTTTCTAGAAGAGCTATCTAAAAACGCTTATGCGCATCTGAACAAGCATGTTTTGTTTAGTATTTGTGCAAAAATTCAGGCCATTTGACACAGTAATCTCTGTGATCGCAGTGATTGAAGTTTCAGACTAATTGGTAGAGGCCAAAACTGGGCATTTCCCATAACTTTTTTCTAGAAGAGCTATCTAAAAACGCTTATGCGCATCTGAACAAGCATGTTTTGTTTAGTATTTGTGCAAAAATTCAGGCCATTTGACACAGTAATCTCTGTGATCGCAGTGATTGAAGTTTCAGACTAATTGGTAGAGGCCAAAACTGGGCATTTCCCATAACTTTTTTTCTAGAAGAGCTATCTAAAAACGCTTATGCGCATCTGAACAAGCATGTTTTGTTTAGTATTTGTGCAAAAATTCAGGCCATTTGACACAGTAATCTCTGTGATCGCAGTGATTGAAGTTTCAGACTAATTGGTAGAGGCCAAAACTGGGCATTTCCCATAACTTTTTTCTAGAAGAGCTATCTAAAAACGCTTATGCGCATCTGAACAAGCATGTTTTGTTTAGTATTTGTGCAAAAATTCAGGCCATTTGACACAGTAATCTCTGTGATCGCAGTGATTGAAGTTTCAGACTAATTGGTAGAGGCCAAAACTGGGCATTTCCCATAACTTTTTTTCTAGAAGAGCTATCTAAAAACGCTTATGCGCATCTGAACAAGCATGTTTTGTTTAGTATTTGTGCAAAAATTCAGGCCATTTGACACAGTAATCTCTGTGATCGCAGTGATTGAAGTTTCAGACTAATTGGTAGAGGCCAAAACTGGGCATTTCCCATAACTTTTTTTCTAGAAGAGCTATCTAAAAACGCTTATGCGCATCTGAACAAGCATGTTTTGTTTAGTATTTGTGCAAAAATTCAGGCCATTTGACACAGTAATCTCTGTGATCGCAGTGATTGAAGTTTCAGACTAATTGGTAGAGGCCAAAACTGGGCATTTCCCATAACTTTTTTCTAGAAGAGCTATCTAAAAACGCTTATGCGCATCTGAACAAGCATGTTTTGTTTAGTATTTGTGCAAAAATTCAGGCCATTTGACACAGTAATCTCTGTGATCGCAGTGATTGAAGTTTCAGACTAATTGGTAGAGGCCAAAACTGGGCATTTCCCATAACTTTTTTTCTAGAAGAGCTATCTAAAAACGCTTATGCGCATCTGAACAAGCATGTTTTGTTTAGTATTTGTGCAAAAATTCAGGCCATTTGACACAGTAATCTCTGTGATCGCAGTGATTGAAGTTTCAGACTAATTGGTAGAGGCCAAAACTGGGCATTTCCCATAACTTTTTTTCTAGAAGAGCTATCTAAAAACGCTTATGCGCATCTGAACAAGCATGTTTTGTTTAGTATTTGTGCAAAAATTCAGGCCATTTGACACAGTAATCTCTGTGATCGCAGTGATTGAAGTTTCAGACTAATTGGTAGAGGCCAAAACTGGGCATTTCCCATAACTTTTTTTCTAGAAGAGCTATCTAAAAACGCTTATGCGCATCTGAACAAGCATGTTTTGTTTAGTATTTGTGCAAAAATTCAGGCCATTTGACACAGTAATCTCTGTGATCGCAGTGATTGAAGTTTCAGACTAATTGGTAGAGGCCAAAACTGGGCATTTCCCATAACTTTTTTCTAGAAGAGCTATCTAAAAACGCTTATGCGCATCTGAACAAGCATGTTTTGTTTAGTATTTGTGCAAAAATTCAGGCCATTTGACACAGTAATCTCTGTGATCGCAGTGATTGAAGTTTCAGACTAATTGGTAGAGGCCAAAACTGGGCATTTCCCATAACTTTTTTTCTAGAAGAGCTATCTAAAAACGCTTATGCGCATCTGAACAAGCATGTTTTGTTTAGTATTTGTGCAAAAATTCAGGCCATTTGACACAGTAATCTCTGTGATCGCAGTGATTGAAGTTTCAGACTAATTGGTAGAGGCCAAAACTGGGCATTTCCCATAACTTTTTTCTAGAAGAGCTATCTAAAAACGCTTATGCGCATCTGAACAAGCATGTTTTGTTTAGTATTTGTGCAAAAATTCAGGCCATTTGACACAGTAATCTCTGTGATCGCAGTGATTGAAGTTTCAGACTAATTGGTAGAGGCCAAAACTGGGCATTTCCCATAACTTTTTTTCTAGAAGAGCTATCTAAAAACGCTTATGCGCATCTGAACAAGCATGTTTTGTTTAGTATTTGTGCAAAAATTCAGGCCATTTGACACAGTAATCTCTGTGATCGCAGTGATTGAAGTTTCAGACTAATTGGTAGAGGCCAAAACTGGGCATTTCCCATAACTTTTTTTCTAGAAGAGCTATCTAAAAACGCTTATGCGCATCTGAACAAGCATGTTTTGTTTAGTATTTGTGCAAAAATTCAGGCCATTTGACACAGTAATCTCTGTGATCGCAGTGATTGAAGTTTCAGACTAATTGGTAGAGGCCAAAACTGGGCATTTCCCATAACTTTTTTTCTAGAAGAGCTATCTAAAAACGCTTATGCGCATCTGAACAAGCATGTTTTGTTTAGTATTTGTGCAAAAATTCAGGCCATTTGACACAGTAATCTCTGTGATCGCAGTGATTGAAGTTTCAGACTAATTGGTAGAGGCCAAAACTGGGCATTTCCCATAACTTTTTTCTAGAAGAGCTATCTAAAAACGCTTATGCGCATCTGAACAAGCATGTTTTGTTTAGTATTTGTGCAAAAATTCAGGCCATTTGACACAGTAATCTCTGTGATCGCAGTGATTGAAGTTTCAGACTAATTGGTAGAGGCCAAAACTGGGCATTTCCCATAACTTTTTTTCTAGAAGAGCTATCTAAAAACGCTTATGCGCATCTGAACAAGCATGTTTTGTTTAGTATTTGTGCAAAAATTCAGGCCATTTGACACAGTAATCTCTGTGATCGCAGTGATTGAAGTTTCAGACTAATTGGTAGAGGCCAAAACTGGGCATTTCCCATAACTTTTTTCTAGAAGAGCTATCTAAAAACGCTTATGCGCATCTGAACAAGCATGTTTTGTTTAGTATTTGTGCAAAAATTCAGGCCATTTGACACAGTAATCTCTGTGATCGCAGTGATTGAAGTTTCAGACTAATTGGTAGAGGCCAAAACTGGGCATTTCCCATAACTTTTTTCTAGAAGAGCTATCTAAAAACGCTTATGCGCATCTGAACAAGCATGTTTTGTTTAGTATTTGTGCAAAAATTCAGGCCATTTGACACAGTAATCTCTGTGATCGCAGTGATTGAAGTTTCAGACTAATTGGTAGAGGCCAAAACTGGGCATTTCCCATAACTTTTTTCTAGAAGAGCTATCTAAAAACGCTTATGCGCATCTGAACAAGCATGTTTTGTTTAGTATTTGTGCAAAAATTCAGGCCATTTGACACAGTAATCTCTGTGATCGCAGTGATTGAAGTTTCAGACTAATTGGTAGAGGCCAAAACTGGGCATTTCCCATAACTTTTTTCTAGAAGAGCTATCTAAAAACGCTTATGCGCATCTGAACAAGCATGTTTTGTTTAGTATTTGTGCAAAAATTCAGGCCATTTGACACAGTAATCTCTGTGATCGCAGTGATTGAAGTTTCAGACTAATTGGTAGAGGCCAAAACTGGGCATTTCCCATAACTTTTTTCTAGAAGAGCTATCTAAAAACGCTTATGCGCATCTGAACAAGCATGTTTTGTTTAGTATTTGTGCAAAAATTCAGGCCATTTGACACAGTAATCTCTGTGATCGCAGTGATTGAAGTTTCAGACTAATTGGTAGAGGCCAAAACTGGGCATTTCCCATAACTTTTTTCTAGAAGAGCTATCTAAAAACGCTTATGCGCATCTGAACAAGCATGTTTTGTTTAGTATTTGTGCAAAAATTCAGGCCATTTGACACAGTAATCTCTGTGATCGCAGTGATTGAAGTTTCAGACTAATTGGTAGAGGCCAAAACTGGGCATTTCCCATAACTTTTTTTCTAGAAGAGCTATCTAAAAACGCTTATGCGCATCTGAACAAGCATGTTTTGTTTAGTATTTGTGCAAAAATTCAGGCCATTTGACACAGTAATCTCTGTGATCGCAGTGATTGAAGTTTCAGACTAATTGGTAGAGGCCAAAACTGGGCATTTCCCATAACTTTTTTCTAGAAGAGCTATCTAAAAACGCTTATGCGCATCTGAACAAGCATGTTTTGTTTAGTATTTGTGCAAAAATTCAGGCCATTTGACACAGTAATCTCTGTGATCGCAGTGATTGAAGTTTCAGACTAATTGGTAGAGGCCAAAACTGGGCATTTCCCATAACTTTTTTCTAGAAGAGCTATCTAAAAACGCTTATGCGCATCTGAACAAGCATGTTTTGTTTAGTATTTGTGCAAAAATTCAGGCCATTTGACACAGTAATCTCTGTGATCGCAGTGATTGAAGTTTCAGACTAATTGGTAGAGGCCAAAACTGGGCATTTCCCATAACTTTTTTTCTAGAAGAGCTATCTAAAAACGCTTATGCGCATCTGAACAAGCATGTTTTGTTTAGTATTTGTGCAAAAATTCAGGCCATTTGACACAGTAATCTCTGTGATCGCAGTGATTGAAGTTTCAGACTAATTGGTAGAGGCCAAAACTGGGCATTTCCCATAACTTTTTTCTAGAAGAGCTATCTAAAAACGCTTATGCGCATCTGAACAAGCATGTTTTGTTTAGTATTTGTGCAAAAATTCAGGCCATTTGACACAGTAATCTCTGTGATCGCAGTGATTGAAGTTTCAGACTAATTGGTAGAGGCCAAAACTGGGCATTTCCCATAACTTTTTTTCTAGAAGAGCTATCTAAAAACGCTTATGCGCATCTGAACAAGCATGTTTTGTTTAGTATTTGTGCAAAAATTCAGGCCATTTGACACAGTAATCTCTGTGATCGCAGTGATTGAAGTTTCAGACTAATTGGTAGAGGCCAAAACTGGGCATTTCCCATAACTTTTTTCTAGAAGAGCTATCTAAAAACGCTTATGCGCATCTGAACAAGCATGTTTTGTTTAGTATTTGTGCAAAAATTCAGGCCATTTGACACAGTAATCTCTGTGATCGCAGTGATTGAAGTTTCAGACTAATTGGTAGAGGCCAAAACTGGGCATTTCCCATAACTTTTTTTCTAGAAGAGCTATCTAAAAACGCTTATGCGCATCTGAACAAGCATGTTTTGTTTAGTATTTGTGCAAAAATTCAGGCCATTTGACACAGTAATCTCTGTGATCGCAGTGATTGAAGTTTCAGACTAATTGGTAGAGGCCAAAACTGGGCATTTCCCATAACTTTTTTCTAGAAGAGCTATCTAAAAACGCTTATGCGCATCTGAACAAGCATGTTTTGTTTAGTATTTGTGCAAAAATTCAGGCCATTTGACACAGTAATCTCTGTGATCGCAGTGATTGAAGTTTCAGACTAATTGGTAGAGGCCAAAACTGGGCATTTCCCATAACTTTTTTTCTAGAAGAGCTATCTAAAAACGCTTATGCGCATCTGAACAAGCATGTTTTGTTTAGTATTTGTGCAAAAATTCAGGCCATTTGACACAGTAATCTCTGTGATCGCAGTGATTGAAGTTTCAGACTAATTGGTAGAGGCCAAAACTGGGCATTTCCCATAACTTTTTTCTAGAAGAGCTATCTAAAAACGCTTATGCGCATCTGAACAAGCATGTTTTGTTTAGTATTTGTGCAAAAATTCAGGCCATTTGACACAGTAATCTCTGTGATCGCAGTGATTGAAGTTTCAGACTAATTGGTAGAGGCCAAAACTGGGCATTTCCCATAACTTTTTTCTAGAAGAGCTATCTAAAAACGCTTATGCGCATCTGAACAAGCATGTTTTGTTTAGTATTTGTGCAAAAATTCAGGCCATTTGACACAGTAATCTCTGTGATCGCAGTGATTGAAGTTTCAGACTAATTGGTAGAGGCCAAAACTGGGCATTTCCCATAACTTTTTTCTAGAAGAGCTATCTAAAAACGCTTATGCGCATCTGAACAAGCATGTTTTGTTTAGTATTTGTGCAAAAATTCAGGCCATTTGACACAGTAATCTCTGTGATCGCAGTGATTGAAGTTTCAGACTAATTGGTAGAGGCCAAAACTGGGCATTTCCCATAACTTTTTTCTAGAAGAGCTATCTAAAAACGCTTATGCGCATCTGAACAAGCATGTTTTGTTTAGTATTTGTGCAAAAATTCAGGCCATTTGACACAGTAATCTCTGTGATCGCAGTGATTGAAGTTTCAGACTAATTGGTAGAGGCCAAAACTGGGCATTTCCCATAACTTTTTTTCTAGAAGAGCTATCTAAAAACGCTTATGCGCATCTGAACAAGCATGTTTTGTTTAGTATTTGTGCAAAAATTCAGGCCATTTGACACAGTAATCTCTGTGATCGCAGTGATTGAAGTTTCAGACTAATTGGTAGAGGCCAAAACTGGGCATTTCCCATAACTTTTTTCTAGAAGAGCTATCTAAAAACGCTTATGCGCATCTGAACAAGCATGTTTTGTTTAGTATTTGTGCAAAAATTCAGGCCATTTGACACAGTAATCTCTGTGATCGCAGTGATTGAAGTTTCAGACTAATTGGTAGAGGCCAAAACTGGGCATTTCCCATAACTTTTTTCTAGAAGAGCTATCTAAAAACGCTTATGCGCATCTGAACAAGCATGTTTTGTTTAGTATTTGTGCAAAAATTCAGGCCATTTGACACAGTAATCTCTGTGATCGCAGTGATTGAAGTTTCAGACTAATTGGTAGAGGCCAAAACTGGGCATTTCCCATAACTTTTTTTCTAGAAGAGCTATCTAAAAACGCTTATGCGCATCTGAACAAGCATGTTTTGTTTAGTATTTGTGCAAAAATTCAGGCCATTTGACACAGTAATCTCTGTGATCGCAGTGATTGAAGTTTCAGACTAATTGGTAGAGGCCAAAACTGGGCATTTCCCATAACTTTTTTTCTAGAAGAGCTATCTAAAAACGCTTATGCGCATCTGAACAAGCATGTTTTGTTTAGTATTTGTGCAAAAATTCAGGCCATTTGACACAGTAATCTCTGTGATCGCAGTGATTGAAGTTTCAGACTAATTGGTAGAGGCCAAAACTGGGCATTTCCCATAACTTTTTTTCTAGAAGAGCTATCTAAAAACGCTTATGCGCATCTGAACAAGCATGTTTTGTTTAGTATTTGTGCAAAAATTCAGGCCATTTGACACAGTAATCTCTGTGATCGCAGTGATTGAAGTTTCAGACTAATTGGTAGAGGCCAAAACTGGGCATTTCCCATAACTTTTTTTCTAGAAGAGCTATCTAAAAACGCTTATGCGCATCTGAACAAGCATGTTTTGTTTAGTATTTGTGCAAAAATTCAGGCCATTTGACACAGTAATCTCTGTGATCGCAGTGATTGAAGTTTCAGACTAATTGGTAGAGGCCAAAACTGGGCATTTCCCATAACTTTTTTTCTAGAAGAGCTATCTAAAAACGCTTATGCGCATCTGAACAAGCATGTTTTGTTTAGTATTTGTGCAAAAATTCAGGCCATTTGACACAGTAATCTCTGTGATCGCAGTGATTGAAGTTTCAGACTAATTGGTAGAGGCCAAAACTGGGCATTTCCCATAACTTTTTTTCTAGAAGAGCTATCTAAAAACGCTTATGCGCATCTGAACAAGCATGTTTTGTTTAGTATTTGTGCAAAAATTCAGGCCATTTGACACAGTAATCTCTGTGATCGCAGTGATTGAAGTTTCAGACTAATTGGTAGAGGCCAAAACTGGGCATTTCCCATAACTTTTTTTCTAGAAGAGCTATCTAAAAACGCTTATGCGCATCTGAACAAGCATGTTTTGTTTAGTATTTGTGCAAAAATTCAGGCCATTTGACACAGTAATCTCTGTGATCGCAGTGATTGAAGTTTCAGACTAATTGGTAGAGGCCAAAACTGGGCATTTCCCATAACTTTTTTTCTAGAAGAGCTATCTAAAAACGCTTATGCGCATCTGAACAAGCATGTTTTGTTTAGTATTTGTGCAAAAATTCAGGCCATTTGACACAGTAATCTCTGTGATCGCAGTGATTGAAGTTTCAGACTAATTGGTAGAGGCCAAAACTGGGCATTTCCCATAACTTTTTTCTAGAAGAGCTATCTAAAAACGCTTATGCGCATCTGAACAAGCATGTTTTGTTTAGTATTTGTGCAAAAATTCAGGCCATTTGACACAGTAATCTCTGTGATCGCAGTGATTGAAGTTTCAGACTAATTGGTAGAGGCCAAAACTGGGCATTTCCCATAACTTTTTTTCTAGAAGAGCTATCTAAAAACGCTTATGCGCATCTGAACAAGCATGTTTTGTTTAGTATTTGTGCAAAAATTCAGGCCATTTGACACAGTAATCTCTGTGATCGCAGTGATTGAAGTTTCAGACTAATTGGTAGAGGCCAAAACTGGGCATTTCCCATAACTTTTTTTCTAGAAGAGCTATCTAAAAACGCTTATGCGCATCTGAACAAGCATGTTTTGTTTAGTATTTGTGCAAAAATTCAGGCCATTTGACACAGTAATCTCTGTGATCGCAGTGATTGAAGTTTCAGACTAATTGGTAGAGGCCAAAACTGGGCATTTCCCATAACTTTTTTTCTAGAAGAGCTATCTAAAAACGCTTATGCGCATCTGAACAAGCATGTTTTGTTTAGTATTTGTGCAAAAATTCAGGCCATTTGAC
>CM056096.1:1860540-1915229 GCA_002259235.3 Caenorhabditis latens
GTTTAATCATCAAAATATAGCCAGAAACGAGATTTCTCATGTCGGGGACTAGTTTTTCCAAAATTTGGGTTCCTCTTCCACGTATTGAAAAACTCGGTCATGCGGAAAAATCGATATTTTTCCCGATTTTCCATTTATTTTTTTGACTTTTTTTGTGTTTATCCATCAAAATATAGCCAGAAACGAGATTTCTCATGTCGGGGACTAGTTTTTCCAAAATTTGGGTTCCTCTTCCACGTATTGAAAAACTCGGTCATGCGGAAAAATCGATATTTTTCCCGACTTTCCATTCATTTTTTGACTTTTTTTGTGTTTAATCATCAAAATATAGCCAGAAACGAGATTTCTCATGTCGGGGACTAGTTTTTCCAAAATTTGGGTTCCTCTTCCACGTATTGAAAAACTCGGTCATGCGGAAAAATCGATATTTTTCCCGATTTTCCATTTATTTTTTGACTTTTTTTTGTGTTTAATCATCAAAATATAGCCAGAAACGAGATTTCTCATGTCGGGGACTAGTTTTTCCAAAATTTGGGTTCCTCTTCCACGTATTGAAAAACTCGGTCATGCGGAAAAATCGATATTTTTCCCGATTTTCCATTTATTTTTTTGACTTTTTTTGTGTTTAATCATCAAAATATAGCCAGAAACGAGATTTCTCATGTCGGGGACTAGTTTTTCCAAAATTTGGGTTCCTCTTCCACGTATTGAAAAACTCGGTCATGCGGAAAAATCGATATTTTTCCCGACTTTCCATTTATTTTTTTGACTTTTTTTTGTGTTTAATCATCAAAATATAGCCAGAAACGAGATTTCTCATGTCGGGGACTAGTTTTTCCAAAATTTGGGTTCCTCTTCCACGTATTGAAAAACTCGGTCATGCGGAAAAATCGATATTTTTCCCGACTTTCCATTTATTTTTTTGACTTTTTTTTGTGTTTAATCATCAAAATATAGCCAGAAACGAGATTTCTCATGTCGGGGACTAGTTTTTCCAAAATTTGGGTTCCTCTTCCACGAATTGGAAAACTCGGTCATGCGGAAAAATCGATATTTTTCCCGATTTTCCATTTATATTTTTGACTTTTTTTTGTGTTTAATCATCAAAATATAGCCAGAAACGAGATTTCTCATGTCGGGGACTAGTTTTTCCAAAATTTGGGTTCCTCTTCCACGTATTGAAAAACTCGGTCATGCGGAAAAATCGATATTTTTCCCGACTTTCCATTTATTTTTTGACTTTTTTTGTGTTTAATCATCAAAATATAGCCAGAAACGAGATTTCTCATGTCGGGGACTAGTTTTTCCAAAATTTGGGTTCCTCTTCCACGTATTGAAAAACTCGGTCATGCGGAAAAATCGATATTTTTCCCGACTTTCCATTTATTTTTTGACTTTTTTTTGTGTTTAATCATCAAAATATAGCCAGAAACGAGATTTCCCATATCGGGGACTAGTTTTTCCAAAATTTGGGTTCCTCTTCCACGTATTGAAAAACTCGGTCATGCGGAAAAATCGATAATTTTCCCGATTTTCCATTTATTTTTTTGACTTTTTTTGTGTTAATCCATAAAAATATAGCCAGAAACAAGATTTCCCATGTCGGGGACTAGTTTTTCCAAAATTTGGGTTCCTCTTCCACGTATTGAAAAACTCGGTCATGCGGAAAAATCCATATTTTTCCCGATTTTCCATTTATTTTTTTGACTTTTTTTTGTGTTTATCCATCAAAATATAGCCAGAAACAAGATTTCCCATATCGGGGACTAGTTTTTCCAAAATTTGGGTTCCTCTTCCACGTATTGAAAAACTCGGTCATGCGGAAAAATCGATAATTTTCCCGATTTTCCATTTATTTTTTTGACTTTTTTTGTGTTTAATCATCAAAATATAGCCAGAAACAAGATTTCCCATGTCGGGGACTAGCTTTTCCAAAATTTGGGTTCCTCTTCCACGTATTGAAAAACTCGGTCATGCGGAAAAATCGATAATTTTCCCGATTTTCCATTTATTTTTTTGACTTTTTTTGTGTTAATCCATAAAAATATAGCCAGAAACAAGATTTCCCATGTCGGGGACTAGCTTTTCCAAAATTTGGGTTCCTCTTCCACGTATTGAAAAACTCGGTCATGCGGAAAAATCGATAATTTTCCCGATTTTCCATTTATTTTTTTGACTTTTTTTGTGTTTAATCATCAAAATATAGCCAGAAACAAGATTTCCCATGTCGGGGACTAGTTTTTCCAAAATTTGGGTTCCTCTTCCACGTATTGAAAAACTCGGTCATGCGGAAAAATCGATAATTTTCCCGATTTTCCATTTATTTTTTTGACTTTTTTTGTGTTAATCCATAAAAATATAGCCAGAAACAAGATTTCCCATGTCGGGGACTAGCTTTTCCAAAATTTGGGTTCCTCTTCCACGTATTGAAAAACTCGGTCATGCGGAAAAATCGATAATTTTCCCGATTTTCCATTTATTTTTTTGACTTTTTTTTGTGTTTAATCATCAAAATATAGCCAGAAACAAGATTTCCCATGTCGGGGACTAGTTTTTCCAAAATTTGGGTTCCTCTTCCACGTATTGAAAAACTCGGTCATGCGGAAAAATCGATATTTTTCCCGATTTTCCATTTATTTTTTTGACTTTTTTTGTGTTAATCCATCAAAATATAGCCAGAAACAAGATTTCCCATGTCGGGGACTAGTTTTTCCAAAATTTGGGTTCCCTTCCACGTATTGAAAAACTCGGTCATGCGGAAAAATCGATAATTTTCCCGATTTTCCATTTATTTTTTTGACTTTTTTTGTGTTAATCCATAAAAATATAGCCAGAAACAAGATTTCCCATATCGGGGACTAGTTTTTCCAAAATTTGGGTTCCTCTTCCACGTATTGAAAAACTCGGTCATGCGGAAAAATCGATAATTTTCCCGATTTTCCATTTATTTTTTTGACTTTTTTTGTGTTAATCCATAAAAATATAGCCAGAAACAAGATTTCCCATATCGGGGACTAGTTTTTCCAAAATTTGGGTTCCTCTTCCACGTATTGAAAAACTCGGTCATGCGGAAAAATCGATAATTTTCCCGATTTTCCATTTATTTTTTTGACTTTTTTTGTGTTTAATCCATCAAAATATAGCCAGAAACAAGATTTCCCATATCGGGGACTAGTTTTTCCAAAATTTGGGTTCCTCTTCCACGTATTGAAAAACTCGGTCATGCGGAAAAATCGATAATTTTCCCGATTTTCCATTTATTTTTTTGACTTTTTTTGTGTTAATCCATAAAAATATAGCCAGAAACAAGATTTCCCATATCGGGGACTAGTTTTTCCAAAATTTGGGTTCCTCTTCCACGTATTGAAAAACTCGGTCATGCGGAAAAATCGATAATTTTCCCGATTTTCCATTTATTTTTTTGACTTTTTTTTGTGTTAATCCATAAAAATATAGCCAGAAACAAGATTTCCCATATCGGGGACTAGTTTTTCCAAAATTTGGGTTCCTCTTCCACGTATTGAAAAACTCGGTCATGCGGAAAAATCGATAATTTTCCCGATTTTCCATTTATTTTTTTGACTTTTTTTGTGTTAATCCATCAAAATATAGCCAGAAACAAGATTTCCCATGTCGGGGACTAGTTTTTCCAAAATTTGGGTTCCTCTTCCACGTATTGAAAAACTCGGTCATGCGGAAAAATCGATATTTTTCCCGATTTTCCATTTATTTTTTTGACTTTTTTTGTGTTAATCCATAAAAATATAGCCAGAAACAAGATTTCCCATATCGGGGACTAGTTTTTCCAAAATTTGGGTTCCTCTTCCACGTATTGAAAAACTCGGTCATGCGGAAAAATCGATATTTTTCCCGATTTTCCATTTATTTTTTTGACTTTTTTTGTGTTAATCCATCAAAATATAGCCAGAAACAAGATTTCCCATGTCGGGGACTAGCTTTTCCAAAATTTGGGTTCCTCTTCCACGTATTGAAAAACTCGGTCATGCGGAAAAATCGATATTTTTCCCGATTTTCCATTTATTTTTTTGACTTTTTTTTGTGTTTATCCATCAAAATATAGCCAGAAACGAGATTTCCCATGTCGGGGACTAGTTTTTCCAAAATTTGGGTTCCTCTTCCACGTATTGAAAAACTCGGTCATGCGGAAAAATCGATAATTTTCCCGATTTTCCATTTATTTTTTTGACTTTTTTTGTGTTTATCCATCAAAATATAGCCAGAAACAAGATTTCCCATGTCGGGGACTAGCTTTTCCAAAATTTGGGTTCCTCTTCCACGTATTGAAAAACTCGGTCATGCGGAAAAATCGATATTTTTCCCGATTTTCCATTTATTTTTTTGACTTTTTTTGTGTTTAATCATCAAAATATAGCCAGAAACGAGATTTCTCATGTCGGGGACTAGTTTTTCCAAAATTTGGGTTCCTCTTCCACGTATTGAAAAACTCGGTCATGCGGAAAAATCGATAATTTTCCCGATTTTCCATTTATTTTTTTGACTTTTTTTGTGTTAATCCATAAAAATATAGCCAGAAACAAGATTTCCCATGTCGGGGACTAGCTTTTCCAAAATTTGGGTTCCTCTTCCACGTATTGAAAAACTCGGTCATGCGGAAAAATCGATATTTTTCCCGATTTTCCATTTATTTTTTTGACTTTTTTTTGTGTTAATCCATCAAAATATAGCCAGAAACAAGATTTCCCATATCGGGGACTAGTTTTTCCAAAATTTGGGTTCCTCTTCCACGTATTGAAAAACTCGGTCATGCGGAAAAATCGATATTTTTCCCGATTTTCCATTTATTTTTTTGACTTTTTTTGTGTTAATCCATCAAAATATAGCCAGAAACAAGATTTCCCATGTCGGGGACTAGCTTTTCCAAAATTTGGGTTCCTCTTCCACGTATTGAAAAACTCGGTCATGCGGAAAAATCGATATTTTTCCCGATTTTCCATTTATTTTTTGACTTTTTTTTGTGTTTATCCATCAAAATATAGCCAGAAACAAGATTTCCCATGTCGGGGACTAGTTTTTCCAAAATTTGGGTTCCTCTTCCACGTATTGAAAAACTCGGTCATGCGGAAAAATCGATAATTTTCCCGATTTTCCATTTATTTTTTTGACTTTTTTTTGTGTTTATCCATCAAAATATAGCCAGAAACAAGATTTCCCATGTCGGGGACTAGTTTTTCCAAAATTTGGGTTCCTCTTCCACGTATTGAAAAACTCGGTCATGCGGAAAAATCGATATTTTTCCCGATTTTCCATTTATTTTTTTGACTTTTTTTTGTGTTTATCCATCAAAATATAGCCAGAAACGAGATTTCTCATGTCGGGGACTAGTTTTTCCAAAATTTGGGTTCCTCTTCCACGTATTGAAAAACTCGGTCATGCGGAAAAATCGATATTTTTCCCGATTTTCCATTTATTTTTTTGAATTTTTTTGTGTTAATCCATCAAAATATAGCCAGAAACAAGATTTCCCATGTCGGGGACTAGCTTTTCCAAAATTTGGGTTCCTCTTCCACGTATTGAAAAACTCGGTCATGCGGAAAAATCGATATTTTTCCCGATTTTCCATTTATTTTTTTGACTTTTTTTGTGTTTATCCATCAAAATATAGCCAGAAACGAGATTTCTCATGTCGGGGACTAGTTTTTCCAAAATTTGGGTTCCTCTTCCACGTATTGAAAAACTCGGTCATGCGGAAAAATCGATAATTTTCCCGATTTTCCATTTATTTTTTTGACTTTTTTTGTGTTTATCCATCAAAATATAGCCAGAAACAAGATTTCCCATGTCGGGGACTAGCTTTTCCAAAATTTGGGTTCCTCTTCCACGTATTGAAAAACTCGGTCATGCGGAAAAATCGATATTTTTCCCGATTTTCCATTTATTTTTTTGACTTTTTTTTGTGTTTAATCATCAAAATATAGCCAGAAACGAGATTTCTCATGTCGGGGACTAGTTTTTCCAAAATTTGGGTTCCTCTTCCACGTATTGAAAAACTCGGTCATGCGGAAAAATCGATATTTTTCCCGATTTTCCATTTATTTTTTTGACTTTTTTTTGTGTTTAATCATCAAAATATAGCCAGAAACGAGATTTCTCATGTCGGGGACTAGTTTTTCCAAAATTTGGGTTCCTCTTCCACGTATTGAAAAACTCGGTCATGCGGAAAAATCGATATTTTTCCCGATTTTCCATTTATTTTTTTGACTTTTTTTGTGTTTAATCATCAAAATATAGCCAGAAACGAGATTTCTCATGTCGGGGACTAGTTTTTCCAAAATTTGGGTTCCTCTTCCACGTATTGAAAAACTCGGTCATGCGGAAAAATCGATATTTTTCCCGATTTTCCATTTATTTTTTTGACTTTTTTTGTGTTTATCCATCAAAATATAGCCAGAAACAAGATTTCCCATGTCGGGGACTAGTTTTTCCAAAATTTGGGTTCCTCTTCCACGTATTGAAAAACTCGGTCATGCGGAAAAATCGATATTTTTCCCGATTTTCCATTTATTTTTTTGACTTTTTTTTGTGTTTATCCATCAAAATATAGCCAGAAACAAGATTTCCCATGTCGGGGACTAGTTTTTCCAAAATTTGGGTTCCTCTTCCACGTATTGAAAAACTCGGTCATGCGGAAAAATCGATATTTTTCCCGATTTTCCATTTATTTTTTGACTTTTTTTGTGTTTATCCATCAAAATATAGCCAGAAACAAGATTTCCCATGTCGGGGACTAGTTTTTCCAAAATTTGGGTTCCTCTTCCACGTATTGAAAAACTCGGTCATGCGGAAAAATCGATATTTTTCCCGATTTTCCATTTATTTTTTTGACTTTTTTTTGTGTTTATCCATCAAAATATAGCCAGAAACAAGATTTCCCATGTCGGGGACTAGTTTTTCCAAAATTTGGGTTCCTCTTCCACGTATTGAAAAACTCGGTCATGCGGAAAAATCGATATTTTTCCCGATTTTCCATTTATTTTTTTGACTTTTTTTGTGTTTAATCCATCAAAATATAGCCAGAAACAAGATTTCTCATGTCGGGGACTAGTTTTTCCAAAATTTGGGTTCCTCTTCCACGTATTGAAAAACTCGGTCATGCGGAAAAATCGATATTTTTCCCGATTTTCCATTTATTTTTTTGACTTTTTTTGTGTTTATCCATCAAAATATAGCCAGAAACGAGATTTCTCATGTCGGGGACTAGTTTTTCCAAAATTTGGGTTCCTCTTCCACGTATTGAAAAACTCGGTCATGCGGAAAAATCGATATTTTTCCCGATTTTCCATTTATTTTTTTGACTTTTTTTGTGTTTAATCATCAAAATATAGCCAGAAACAAGATTTCCCATGTCGGGGACTAGTTTTTCCAAAATTTGGGTTCCTCTTCCACGTATTGAAAAACTCGGTCATGCGGAAAAATCGATATTTTTCCCGATTTTCCATTTATTTTTTTGACTTTTTTTTGTGTTTAATCATCAAAATATAGCCAGAAACAAGATTTCTCATGTCGGGGACTAGTTTTTCCAAAATTTGGGTTCCTCTTCCACGTATTGAAAAACTCGGTCATGCGGAAAAATCGATATTTTTCCCGATTTTCCATTTATTTTTTTGACTTTTTTTGTGTTTAATCATCAAAATATAGCCAGAAACGAGATTTCTCATGTCGGGGACTAGTTTTTCCAAAATTTGGGTTCCTCTTCCACGTATTGAAAAACTCGGTCATGCGGAAAAATCGATATTTTTCCCGATTTTCCATTTATTTTTTTGACTTTTTTTGTGTTTAATCATCAAAATATAGCCAGAAACAAGATTTCTCATGTCGGGGACTAGTTTTTCCAAAATTTGGGTTCCTCTTCCACGTATTGAAAAACTCGGTCATGCGGAAAAATCGATATTTTTCCCGATTTTCCATTTATTTTTTTGACTTTTTTTGTGTTTAATCATCAAAATATAGCCAGAAACAAGATTTCCCATGTCGGGGACTAGTTTTTCCAAAATTTGGGTTCCTCTTCCACGTATTGAAAAACTCGGTCATGCGGAAAAATCGATATTTTTCCCGATTTTCCATTTATTTTTTTGACTTTTTTTGTGTTTAATCATCAAAATATAGCCAGAAACAAGATTTCCCATGTCGGGGACTAGTTTTTCCAAAATTTGGGTTCCTCTTCCACGTATTGAAAAACTCGGTCATGCGGAAAAATCGATATTTTTCCCGATTTTCCATTTATTTTTTTGACTTTTTTTGTGTTTATCCATCAAAATATAGCCAGAAACAAGATTTCCCATGTCGGGGACTAGTTTTTCCAAAATTTGGGTTCCTCTTCCACGTATTGAAAAACTCGGTCATGCGGAAAAATCGATATTTTTCCCGATTTTCCATTTATTTTTTTGACTTTTTTTGTGTTTAATCATCAAAATATAGCCAGAAACGAGATTTCTCATGTCGGGGACTAGTTTTTCCAAAATTTGGGTTCCTCTTCCACGTATTGAAAAACTCGGTCATGCGGAAAAATCGATATTTTTCCCGATTTTCCATTTATTTTTTGACTTTTTTTGTGTTTAATCCATCAAAATATAGCCAGAAACGAGATTTCTCATGTCGGGGACTAGTTTTTCCAAAATTTGGGTTCCTCTTCCACGTATTGAAAAACTCGGTCATGCGGAAAAATCGATATTTTTCCCGATTTTCCATTTATTTTTTTGACTTTTTTTTGTGTTTAATCATCAAAATATAGCCAGAAACAAGATTTCTCATGTCGGGGACTAGTTTTTCCAAAATTTGGGTTCCTCTTCCACGTATTGAAAAACTCGGTCATGCGGAAAAATCGATATTTTTCCCGATTTTCCATTTATTTTTTGACTTTTTTTGTGTTTAATCCATCAAAATATAGCCAGAAACAAGATTTCTCATGTCGGGGACTAGTTTTTCCAAAATTTGGGTTCCTCTTCCACGTATTGAAAAACTCGGTCATGCGGAAAAATCGATATTTTTCCCGATTTTCCATTTATTTTTTTGACTTTTTTTGTGTTTATCCATCAAAATATAGCCAGAAACAAGATTTCTCATGTCGGGGACTAGTTTTTCCAAAATTTGGGTTCCTCTTCCACGTATTGAAAAACTCGGTCATGCGGAAAAATCGATATTTTTCCCGATTTTCCATTTATTTTTTGACTTTTTTTTGTGTTTAATCCATCAAAATATAGCCAGAAACAAGATTTCTCATGTCGGGGACTAGTTTTTCCAAAATTTGGGTTCCTCTTCCACGTATTGAAAAACTCGGTCATGCGGAAAAATCGATATTTTTCCCGATTTTCCATTTATTTTTTTGACTTTTTTTTGTGTTTAATCATCAAAATATAGCCAGAAACAAGATTTCTCATGTCGGGGACTAGTTTTTCCAAAATTTGGGTTCCTCTTCCACGTATTGAAAAACTCGGTCATGCGGAAAAATCGATATTTTTCCCGATTTTCCATTTATTTTTTTGACTTTTTTTGTGTTTAATCATCAAAATATAGCCAGAAACAAGATTTCTCATGTCGGGGACTAGTTTTTCCAAAATTTGGGTTCCTCTTCCACGTATTGAAAAACTCGGTCATGCGGAAAAATCGATATTTTTCCCGATTTTCCATTTATTTTTTTGACTTTTTTTTGTGTTTAATCATCAAAATATAGCCAGAAACGAGATTTCCCATGTCGGGGACTAGTTTTTCCAAAATTTGGGTTCCTCTTCCACGTATTGAAAAACTCGGTCATGCGGAAAAATCGATATTTTTCCCGATTTTCCATTTATTTTTTGACTTTTTTTTGTGTTTATCCATCAAAATATAGCCAGAAACAAGATTTCTCATGTCGGGGACTAGTTTTTCCAAAATTTGGGTTCCTCTTCCACGTATTGAAAAACTCGGTCATGCGGAAAAATCGATATTTTTCCCGATTTTCCATTTATTTTTTGACTTTTTTTGTGTTTATCCATCAAAATATAGCCAGAAACAAGATTTCTCATGTCGGGGACTAGTTTTTCCAAAATTTGGGTTCCTCTTCCACGTATTGAAAAACTCGGTCATGCGGAAAAATCGATATTTTTCCCGATTTTCCATTTATTTTTTTGACTTTTTTTTGTGTTTATCCATCAAAATATAGCCAGAAACAAGATTTCTCATGTCGGGGACTAGCTTTTCCAAAATTTGGGTTCCTCTTCCACGTACTGAAAAACTCGGTCATGCGGAAAAATCGATATTTTTCCCGATTTTCCATTTATTTTTTTGACTTTTGTTTGTGTTTAATCATCAAAATATAGCCAGAAACAAGATTTCCCATGTCGGGGACTAGCTTTTCCAAAATTTGGGTTCCTCTTCCACGTATTGAAAAACTCGGTCATGCGGAAAAATCGATATTTTTCCCGATTTTCCATTTATTTTTTGACTTTTTTTTGTGTTTAATCATCAAAATATAGCCAGAAACAAGATTTCTCATGTCGGGGACTAGCTTTTCCAAAATTTGGGTTCCTCTTCCACGTATTGAAAAACTCGGTCATGCGGAAAAATCGATATTTTTCCCGATTTTCCATTTATTTTTTTGACTTTTTTTTGTGTTTAATCATCAAAATATAGCCAGAAACAAGATTTCTCATGTCGGGGACTAGTTTTTCCAAAATTTGGGTTCCTCTTCCACGTATTGAAAAACTCGGTCATGCGGAAAAATCGATATTTTTCCCGATTTTCCATTTATTTTTTTGACTTTTTTTTGTGTTTATCCATCAAAATATAGCCAGAAACAAGATTTCTCATGTCGGGGACTAGTTTTTCCAAAATTTGGGTTCCTCTTCCACGTATTGAAAAACTCGGTCATGCGGAAAAATCGATATTTTTCCCGATTTTCCATTTATTTTTTGACTTTTTTTTGTGTTTATCCATCAAAATATAGCCAGAAACGAGATTTCTCATGTCGGGGACTAGTTTTTCCAAAATTTGGGTTCCTCTTCCACGTATTGAAAAACTCGGTCATGCGGAAAAATCGATATTTTTCCCGATTTTCCATTTATTTTTTTGACTTTTTTTTGTGTTTAATCATCAAAATATAGCCAGAAACGAGATTTCTCATGTCGGGGACTAGTTTTTCCAAAATTTGGGTTCCTCTTCCACGTATTGAAAAACTCGGTCATGCGGAAAAATCGATATTTTTCCCGATTTTCCATTTATTTTTTTGACTTTTTTTGTGTTTATCCATCAAAATATAGCCAGAAACGAGATTTCTCATGTCGGGGACTAGTTTTTCCAAAATTTGGGTTCCTCTTCCACGTATTGAAAAACTCGGTCATGCGGAAAAATCGATATTTTTCCCGATTTTCCATTTATTTTTTTGACTTTTTTTGTGTTTAATCCATCAAAATATAGCCAGAAACAAGATTTCCCATGTCGGGGACTAGCTTTTCCAAAATTTGGGTTCCTCTTCCACGTATTGAAAAACTCGGTCATGCGGAAAAATCGATATTTTTCCCGATTTTCCATTTATTTTTTTGACTTTTTTTTGTGTTTAATCCATCAAAATATAGCCAGAAACGAGATTTCTCATGTCGGGGACTAGTTTTTCCAAAATTTGGGTTCCTCTTCCACGTATTGAAAAACTCGGTCATGCGGAAAAATCGATATTTTTCCCGATTTTCCATTTATTTTTTTGACTTTTTTTGTGTTTAATCATCAAAATATAGCCAGAAACAAGATTTCTCATGTCGGGGACTAGTTTTTCCAAAATTTGGGTTCCTCTTCCACGTATTGAAAAACTCGGTCATGCGGAAAAATCGATATTTTTCCCGATTTTCCATTTATTTTTTTGACTTTTTTTGTGTTTATCCATCAAAATATAGCCAGAAACAAGATTTCTCATGTCGGGGACTAGCTTTTCCAAAATTTGGGTTCCTCTTCCACGTATTGAAAAACTCGGTCATGCGGAAAAATCGATATTTTTCCCGATTTTCCATTTATTTTTTGACTTTTTTTTGTGTTTATCCATCAAAATATAGCCAGAAACAAGATTTCTCATGTCGGGGACTAGTTTTTCCAAAATTTGGGTTCCTCTTCCACGTATTGAAAAACTCGGTCATGCGGAAAAATCGATATTTTTCCCGATTTTCCATTTATTTTTTTGACTTTTTTTGTGTTTAATCATCAAAATATAGCCAGAAACAAGATTTCTCATGTCGGGGACTAGTTTTTCCAAAATTTGGGTTCCTCTTCCACGTATTGAAAAACTCGGTCATGCGGAAAAATCGATATTTTTCCCGATTTTCCATTTATTTTTTTGACTTTTTTTTGTGTTTAATCATCAAAATATAGCCAGAAACAAGATTTCCCATATCGGGGACTAGTTTTTCCAAAATTTGGGTTCCTCTTCCACGTATTGAAAAACTCGGTCATGCGGAAAAATCGATATTTTTCCCGATTTTCCATTTATTTTTTTGACTTTTTTTTGTGTTTAATCATCAAAATATAGCCAGAAACAAGATTTCCCATGTCGGGGACTAGTTTTTCCAAAATTTGGGTTCCTCTTCCACGTATTGAAAAACTCGGTCATGCGGAAAAATCGATAATTTTCCCGATTTTCCATTTATTTTTTTGACTTTTTTTTGTGTTTAATCATCAAAATATAGCCAGAAACAAGATTTCCCATGTCGGGGACTAGTTTTTCCAAAATTTGGGTTCCTCTTCCACGTATTGAAAAACTCGGTCATGCGGAAAAATCGATATTTTTCCCGATTTTCCATTTATTTTTTTGACTTTTTTTTGTGTTTAATCATCAAAATATAGCCAGAAACGAGATTTCCCATGTCGGGGACTAGTTTTTCCAAAATTTGGGTTCCTCTTCCACGTATTGAAAAACTCGGTCATGCGGAAAAATCGATATTTTTCCCGATTTTCCATTTATTTTTTTGACTTTTTTTTGTGTTTATCCATCAAAATATAGCCAGAAACGAGATTTCTCATGTCGGGGACTAGTTTTTCCAAAATTTGGGTTCCTCTTCCACGTATTGAAAAACTCGGTCATGCGGAAAAATCGATATTTTTCCCGATTTTCCATTTATTTTTTTGACTTTTTTTGTGTTTAATCATCAAAATATAGCCAGAAACGAGATTTCTCATGTCGGGGACTAGTTTTTCCAAAATTTGGGTTCCTCTTCCACGTATTGAAAAACTCGGTCATGCGGAAAAATCGATATTTTTCCCGATTTTCCATTTATTTTTTGACTTTTTTTTGTGTTTATCCATCAAAATATAGCCAGAAACAAGATTTCTCATGTCGGGGACTAGTTTTTCCAAAATTTGGGTTCCTCTTCCACGTATTGAAAAACTCGGTCATGCGGAAAAATCGATATTTTTCCCGATTTTCCATTTATTTTTTTGACTTTTTTTTGTGTTTAATCATCAAAATATAGCCAGAAACAAGATTTCCCATGTCGGGGACTAGTTTTTCCAAAATTTGGGTTCCTCTTCCACGTATTGAAAAACTCGGTCATGCGGAAAAATCGATATTTTTCCCGATTTTCCATTTATTTTTTTGACTTTTTTTGTGTTTAATCATCAAAATATAGCCAGAAACAAGATTTCCCATGTCGGGGACTAGTTTTTCCAAAATTTGGGTTCCTCTTCCACGTATTGAAAAACTCGGTCATGCGGAAAAATCGATATTTTTCCCGATTTTCCATTTATTTTTTTGACTTTTTTTTGTGTTTAATCATCAAAATATAGCCAGAAACGAGATTTCCCATATCGGGGACTAGTTTTTCCAAAATTTGGGTTCCTCTTCCACGTATTGAAAAACTCGGTCATGCGGAAAAATCGATATTTTTCCCGATTTTCCATTTATTTTTTTGACTTTTTTTGTGTTTAATCATCAAAATATAGCCAGAAACGAGATTTCCCATATCGGGGACTAGTTTTTCCAAAATTTGGGTTCCTCTTCCACGTATTGAAAAACTCGGTCATGCGGAAAAATCGATATTTTTCCCGATTTTCCATTTATTTTTTTGACTTTTTTTTGTGTTTAATCATCAAAATATAGCCAGAAACGAGATTTCCCATGTCGGGGACTAGTTTTTCCAAAATTTGGGTTCCTCTTCCACGTATTGAAAAACTCGGTCATGCGGAAAAATCGATATTTTTCCCGATTTTCCATTTATTTTTTTGACTTTTTTTTGTGTTTAATCATCAAAATATAGCCAGAAACGAGATTTCCCATGTCGGGGACTAGTTTTTCCAAAATTTGGGTTCCTCTTCCACGTATTGAAAAACTCGGTCATGCGGAAAAATCGATATTTTTCCCGATTTTCCATTTATTTTTTTGACTTTTTTTGTGTTTAATCATCAAAATATAGCCAGAAACGAGATTTCCCATGTCGGGGACTAGTTTTTCCAAAATTTGGGTTCCTCTTCCACGTATTGAAAAACTCGGTCATGCGGAAAAATCGATAATTTTCCCGATTTTCCATTTATTTTTTTGACTTTTTTTTGTGTTTAATCATCAAAATATAGCCAGAAACGAGATTTCCCATGTCGGGGACTAGTTTTTCCAAAATTTGGGTTCCTCTTCCACGTATTGAAAAACTCGGTCATGCGGAAAAATCGATATTTTTCCCGATTTTCCATTTATTTTTTTGACTTTTTTTGTGTTTAATCATCAAAATATAGCCAGAAACGAGATTTCCCATGTCGGGGACTAGTTTTTCCAAAATTTGGGTTCCTCTTCCACGTATTGAAAAACTCGGTCATGCGGAAAAATCGATATTTTTCCCGATTTTCCATTTATTTTTTTGACTTTTTTTGTGTTTAATCCATCAAAATATAGCCAGAAACGAGATTTCCCATGTCGGGGACTAGTTTTTCCAAAATTTGGGTTCCTCTTCCACGTATTGAAAAACTCGGTCATGCGGAAAAATCGATATTTTTCCCGATTTTCCATTTATTTTTTTGACTTTTTTTTGTGTTTAATCCATCAAAATATAGCCAGAAACGAGATTTCCCATGTCGGGGACTAGTTTTTCCAAAATTTGGGTTCCTCTTCCACGTATTGAAAAACTCGGTCATGCGGAAAAATCGATATTTTTCCCGATTTTCCATTTATTTTTTTGACTTTTTTTTGTGTTTAATCCATCAAAATATAGCCAGAAACGAGATTTCCCATATCGGGGACTAGTTTTTCCAAAATTTGGGTTCCTCTTCCACGTATTGAAAAACTCGGTCATGCGGAAAAATCGATATTTTTCCCGATTTTCCATTTATTTTTTTGACTTTTTTTTGTGTTTAATCATCAAAATATAGCCAGAAACGAGATTTCCCATGTCGGGGACTAGTTTTTCCAAAATTTGGGTTCCTCTTCCACGTATTGAAAAACTCGGTCATGCGGAAAAATCGATATTTTTCCCGATTTTCCATTTATTTTTTTGACTTTTTTTTGTGTTTAATCATCAAAATATAGCCAGAAACAAGATTTCCCATGTCGGGGACTAGTTTTTCCAAAATTTGGGTTCCTCTTCCACGTATTGAAAAACTCGGTCATGCGGAAAATTCGATAATTTTCCCGATTTTCCATTTATTTTTTTGACTTTTTTTGTGTTTAATCATCAAAATATAGCCAGAAACGAGATTTCTCATGTCGGGGACTAGTTTTTCCAAAATTTGGGTTCCTCTTCCACGTATTGAAAAACTCGGTCATGCGGAAAAATCGATATTTTTCCCGATTTTCCATTTATTTTTTTGACTTTTTTTTGTGTTTAATCATCAAAATATAGCCAGAAACGAGTTTTCTCATGTCGGGGACTAGTTTTTCCAAAATTTGGGTTCCTCTTCCACGAATTGGAAAACTCGGCCATGATGAAAAATCGATATTTTCCGCGATTTTCAATAATTTTTTCTGCGTTTTACCATCAAAATAAAGCTTGAAACGAATTTTTTCTTCTCAGGGACTAGTTTTTCCGAAATTTGTGTTCCTCTTCCACGAATTGGAAAACTCGGCCATGATGAAAAATCAATATTTTCCGCGATTTTCAATAATTTTTTCTGCGTTTTACCATCAAAATAAAGCTTGAAACAAATTTTTTCTTCTCGGGGACTAGTTTTTCCGAAATTTGGGTTCCTCTTCCACGAATTGGAAAACTCGGCCATGATGAAAAATCGATATTTTCCGCGATTTTCTGTATTTTTTCTGCGTTTTACCATCAAAATAAAGCTTGAAACAAATTTTTTCTTCTCGAGGACTAGTTTTTTCAAAATTGGGGTTCCTCTTCCACGAATTGGAAAACTCGGTCATGATGAAAAATCGATATTTTCCGCGATTTTCAATAATTTTTTCTGCGTTTTACCATCAAAATAAAGCTTGAAACGAATTTTTTCTTCTCGAGGACTAGTTTTTTCAAAATTGGGGTTCCTCTTCCACGAATTGGAAAACTCGGTCATGATGAAAAATCGATATTTTCCGCGATTTTCTGTATTTTTTCTGCGTTTTACCCTCAAAATAAAGCTTGAAACGAATTTTTTCTTCTCGGGGACTAGTTTTTCCGAAATTTGGGTTCCTCTTCCACGAATTGGAAAACTCGGCCATGATGAAAAATCGATATTTTCCGCGATTTTCAATATTTTTCCTGCGTTTTACCATCAAAATAAAGCTTGAAACGAATTTTTTTTCTCGGGGACTAGTTTTTTGAAAATTTGGGTTCCTCTTCCACGAATTAGAAAACTCGGTCATGAGGAAAAATCGATATTTTCCCCGATTTTCCTTTTGTTTTTTTGCATTAAAATGAATCCTGAATTGTTTGAAAAACCCAATTTCTTGTCGTAAAACAAAAATCAGATTGCTACCTGTCTATGCTAACATACTCGGCTACTTTTCGCTACAGTTGCGCAGCAATAACGCAGCAGTTATTCGTAGAGTTTACTCCTGCTGCGTCAGAGGTGCACAAGTGTTGCATGAAAGCTGCATAGTTGCTGCATTAGTGCTGCCGGCGTGCTACGCTCATTGCTTCTCGCTTCTAATCAGTATAGTTAATATGTAAACAGAATAACAGAAAGAACTTATGATATTTATTTTAAGAAAGTAAAATTTTCAAAAAGTAAAAGAAAAAACAGAAAACTTAGAAACATCATTGAAATTTCATGGTGGCCGACAATCGGTGAAGTTTCCAAGTTCCTATTGTCTGTAGCCTCAAAAAGTCCACATTTTTTATTGAATATGCTGATCAGCTACATCGTTGCTTTTTTTCTGGTAGTCTGAAAGTTAAGAACAAAAGTAAATATAAAGGGTTTCCTTCAAAACTGCCAACCTTTCGTTTTACTTCCGATTTGTCTTTCTGTGACTCGTTTTTGCCTTCCAGACACATATCCTTCTTCTGAAAAATTATATTTTTAGAAATAGAATAGAAATAAATGAAAAAAATTATAAAAGTTGTCAAATAGACGAGAAATAAACATTGGAAAAAATGAAAAATTCAGCCAAAGTCCAATTTGCATTGGAGCGAATATACAGTTGCTGCGCAACTGTTGTGAGATTGTTGCACAACTGGTGCGCACCCCAAAAACAAGGGAGCCACCAGTCGCAATACCGTGAATGCTGCACAACTGTTGCAGATGCGCTGATTTGTCGTTATTGCTGTAGCCGTGTAGTCGTATAAGAGGCTTGTTCTCCGGCAAATATAAAAATTAATTTTTTTGTAAATTAATTCTTTGACATTTATTCAACTTATCATAGAAAAAGAGAGAACTTGAAGAACTTTAAATAGTATTTTACTTGTGTACTTTATTAATAGAATCAAAATTAACAGAAGGAATACATTAAAAAAGGGGAAGACTAGATACATATGAGTAGTTTTTAATAGAGGTGTCAAGTTTGATAATTTTGAAAATGGAAAGTACATGCGGTTGACTGTTATTAGTAAATAAAAAAACGTCTCCTTTCTCAGAATTCAGAAGTTCCCTTATTCTTTAAATTTTATTTATACGGAGGTTTGCAAATATTAAAAAAATTAATTGATCGTCGAAACGTTTTCCCTTTCCATTTGATTGTTCATTCGATACATTCGATGATTTCCATAATTTTGATTGCGTAAGAAAAGGAAATATTGTCAACCATCATATAAAGCACAGCGATCTAAAAAACCTTGATTCTGGTTAAAAAATATATTGAAAGCTTACAACAGAAGGGCTGAATTGTCCGCCAAAGATGAAGAAACCCATGATAATAAGTTCGATCTAAAACTATTTTGATTTGAAGGATTCGCAAAAGCGATTAGATTACCAGCTTGAACAGCACATGAATCTTCATTCGACGATAGAGAATGTTTCCAAGAAAATCAAGTTTCATTTTGTCTTTGGACCAAAAATGCCATATCATATTCATGAAACAGAATAATTGAAGAAACACAATAAATACCTAAAATAAGAACAATAAGCGAAAATCATCTCGTATTTTTGACATCGACTTACAAAATAACAGAAGAACATACTCGAGACATTCAAGATTTCGTAGCCAATGATCAGACAATGTATGAGACAAACTTCTTTCATAACAACAGATCCCGTGACGAACGGCATGCGTGAGCGTACAAAGTCGACTGACCAGTTGATAGTCGATTTCGGGTAGATTGATCGTTGATTGAGAAAGATATATTCAGAAGTCAGGGACATCGTCATTGTGAAAACCTCTGTGATTGGTTTAGCAATAAAAACGATTGGAATGAGAGCTCCATATAAAACAAAGAAGACGTAAAAACGTGGGACGGCAAAGATCATCACACTGATTATCAACAGTGCAAATAAAATGGCCATGTCGTGGTATTGGTGAAGTTTGTTCATGTATGGGATGATGCCAGGTATCTTTCAAAACTGTTTGAAGAAGTAGGCCTGAATGAAAAAAACCAACCGCATTCTTAGAAGTAGACTCAGTTAACATGAACCTATGAACGATGAAAATCATCGTGAATATAACAAAACATGAAGTCAAGATAGCACCAATGAATACTGAGTCTGAACCAGAAAAGTAGCGCTCCACAAAAGTGAAGTCGGACGCCATTTGCATCCGAATGAGACTTTCGACGAGAGCCTCTCGCTTTTATATGAGAGGGTAGCCTAGCAACCGGATGTCTGCCGTCTCTATGAGGAGGCCCATCTCTAGCCTTCTGACTTGTACTTTATAATCCCTCGGGGATTCGGATAAAAAATTCAAGGTTGTTTGTCGTGAATGATGAGAATGATTCAACCTTTCACGAGTTGAGCAGAAGATGACATTAGAATCAAAAAATCATAAGAATGAATTGCGTCACAAAACGTCAGATGTCTGAAGTATTTCTGAAAAGCACAAATTGAAAAACATGTTTTCCGTGGTTAATCAAAAAATAGCAGTTGAAATACAAAAATTCGATTAATTGAATAACAACGGTTACAAATAATCAGAGCTTATGCTAGAAATTACTGAAAATTGTCAGAAACGCAAGATTGACAAAACAGAAGCATGAAATACGCGTCGTGGTCAACGTGGCAAAGCAGTGGAGTGAGTTTAGACACACGGAGTGAGTTTAGAAACTCTGGCAACTTTGAAGGTATAATTAGATAAAAACACAGAAACAATTTTGATCATTTATTATTTATTCATACAACAAAACTTTAAATTACATGAATTACATAAATTTCAGCAAAAACAAATCATATCAGTCCATTTTAATAAGGTGTCATTCTCTTTCTCAACTGTATTCTTCTTTTTGCAAACCAGTTTGCTACCTGTGCAGAGGTTAAGCCGATTTTTGTAGCAAACTTCGCTTTTTCTGGTTGCTCAATAGTCCAGTTCTCATTGAACTTTTTTTCCGATTTATTATACTGTTCGGATGTGTATTTTGACCATTTTTTGATTTCTGAGTATGGAAGAGGGAGTTTGGAAGAGGAAGATTGAACAGATGACAGATTGGACGCACTTGGATAAACATTTGGTATAATCACTGGCGGCGGTGGATTGACTGGTTGCGCACTGTAAAAAAAATTATTATTATGTGATGATTCATTTCAAATGTTTCTAACTTACGAAGAAATCAGTGGAAACACTGGAGCCAGAGGCATGCGAATAAATGGATAGAGAGATCCAAAAACCGGATCAGATAATAATAGCCATTACTGTTGATTGAACTAGGTGGCTGGGTGGGATTGAACAATTTTTGTGGGAACAAGAAGGTGTGATTGGATTCAAATTGTCAGCGAGCTGTGGTGTTTTTTGTTGAAATTTGGCAATAAGTTTATTCATCGAATATTGGTGAGCAGTATCTTCCATCCGGTTCAGATTTTCGCTTTCCAACTCATCAGTTATACCTTCAGCTGGTAATTCAGTTAGGCTTGTAACAGAGTTTTCAAAGAGCAGGGAAGAAATGAAAAGCTTCTGATTCGTTTTTTTTTTGGTGGTGGTGCTGTTGTTGGCTCACTTTTTTCACCTGGTTGTCTATTTTTTGCTGACCAAAATAACACTTGCTTCACAGATTCCGAGACCAATTTCGGCACCTAGCTTCCCTCCTTCAATGAAATCAATTTTCGGGCTTCTTTTGCATCGTTCCTCCAGTTTTTATAGCTGATAGACATTGTTCGGTGTTCTTGTCTTCCTCGGTTTCTTTGTTTCGTCTTTCGACATTCTGAAATATCGACTCAGATCATGAAAGCTGAAAAATGACTTACTTGTTTCTGGAATTCGTAGCGTTCTTTTGTAGATTTGTAGTTCGCTGAGGGATCGTATTTTTAGTTAAAAGATCAAGGTAGAAAGATGTCGTAATGTGACGCGCCGCGGACTTCTGGGCAAGAAAAAGAACGCCACGCCCTCTGACTCCGCCCTCCCACTAGGAGGAGGCAGAGAGTGAGGCTTCGGCAGTCGCGGGGCAGCCTGCCCTAGGGCTCACACACAACATATTACTCCTAGGATTTTTACACTAAGTTTAGTTTATTATTTATTCTTTTACATGTAACTCTTTCTTTTTATGTATTTCTCTATTTATCTGTTTATCTTTATTCATCTTTCTCTATCTCTATTCTCTCCTATTTTGCATTTAACCTTTTTCCATTTTTCTTTTATTTTCTTTTAATAAATTAGTAATTATCTAGAGGACCTTGTGTTATTTTGTTGTTTATTTCTGGGACTAAATTTTAATTTAGATGCCCCTTCGGGTGGCATCTAACAGTAAGGTACTTAGCGACTTGGTGAATAAGACCAAATAAAAGAAAAGGGGGCGGTCGCCTACCTTATGTTTGTCACAACACGGAGATGAGTGGTGTCCCTCTTTCAAATTACACCAAACCGCATGAACAAACGTAACCTGCTAGAAATTATAATGTACATATTCAGACACTTCCTCAATTTAGAAAATAACCTTGAAAAAGTATATTTTTCTTTTGGTAGTTCATATTAACTTTTCAAAATCTAACAAGTTTCCTATTCATATGCAATCACAACCAATGATCGGTGTTTGTCAATTAACACGTTGAATATTCAAGTAAAACAGAAATCACAACCCGGAACAAGAAAGTATCTTCAGTCTGGCAAGTTCCAATTGCCTTTGCGAATATAACTTTTCCCATTGATGTTATCAAATTGAAGAATTTCGTCGGTTTTTATCCCGTCGGCTCGGCCTGGTGACAAGTCTGGATTCTATTACTCAATCAATGAATCTGTAACGTAACTGTCTTTATACCTTCTCTAAGATTTCTTTTTCAGACCCCTCAAAATATCTATTCCATAGAACACATCTCTTATTTTTTTTCTTCTAATTGTCTCACGAAAATGTTCTTACGACCGTCATCAATCATTCTTAGACAATTCAAACAAAGTGTTGGATTCATTGTATAGGTGACAGCCGAAGTGCAATATCGGGGAGATGTTGACGCTCTATCAAACATCTGTTATGGGAAAATGAGAGCCTGCGGCATCCAACACATTGCTGATGATCTCTATTCTTTTCAGCCTTCCGGTAGCTCGTTTTTGTCCACTGACTAGGAAAGGTTTCCGAGTGACCATGAAGTTAAGGGGCCTGTATCATGGGACAGATGGGAAAACCTTGATTCCTACTATTTTTCAGTTTTTGCCTTCAAAGACTGGTACTCGCAAAAAACGAGGTCAAAGTTTAGACCGCGGACAAGTTACTACCTCACCGACGCGTGAAATTTTACAGATAACCGAACTGAACTCATCCTCTGGCAAAATTTACAGCAATAGCTTCAATTCTTACAATTTTGGTAGTTTCACATGAAAATGCTGAAATTCGAGAGGGTCTTACGGTATCACAAATTGTCCAACGAAGTAAATTTTCAATGGATCATGCAGGCCGAAAATAAATCTCTATTTTTGTAGTTGACGGGTTTTTGTACAGTGACTTATGCAATTTACGCATTGGCATAGTGTTTTCTTTTTAAATCGACCTTCAATGCAAATAGTTCAGTTTTTAAGCTGCCCTCTCAAAATGACTATAACTTTCTATTGAGTGCCCGTACAAAAAAGGTGTCAAATACAAAGATGAAGCAAGCACACTTTCTTTAGAAAAGTATTTAAAGTTTGTAAGACACCGAGAGACCGATAAATGGTTTATTCTGGAAAACATTCTGGATTCTGAAAAGTGGATTCATTCTGGAGAATGGAATGGAATTCTGGAAAGCGAAATGATACGGAATTCAATAGTGGAAACACAAGAACTAAGAAAAATGGGGAACAAAGATAATTGAGAACAAGAAGAGTTGATAATCGGGCTCCGGGACAATTCGCAACGAGACGTTTCGCAGCCGAGACATTCCGCAACGAGACATTTCGCAGCCAGTCATTTCGCAGCGAGACATTTCGCAGCCGGTCGTTTCGCAGCCGGACATTTCGCAGCTATGACTTCTACAGCCTCAATTTCCACGTTTTTTCAGTGATATCTTGACTTTTTCGTATAATTAATACTTCGAGAAGTCATAAAGAACATTTTTTTGTAATTTTGATGAAGGGGACCACAAGAAATTTTGCCCAAAAAACCGACAAAAAAAATTTTTGAAAAAAGTTGAAAACTATTTTTTTTCATAGAAATAGTAGTACAACTAAAATGTTCGGTTCAGAAAATGACAAAAACCTCTAATTCAATGCAAAAAAATAGTTTTCAACTTTTTTCAAAAAAAAAAATTTTTTTGGTTTTTTGGGCAAAATTTCTTGTGGTCCCCTTCATCAAAATTACAAAAAAATGTTCTTTATGACTTCTCGAAGTATTAATTATACGAAAAAGTCAAGATATCACTGAAAAAACGTGAAAATTGAGGCTGTAGAAGTCATAGCTGCGAAATGTTTGGCTGCGAAACGACCGGCTGCGAAATGTCTCGCTGCGAAATGACTGGCTGCGAAATGTCTCGTTGCGGAATGTCTCGGCTGCGAAACGTCTCGTTGCGAATTGTCCCGGAGCCGATAATCGAAGCAAAGAAGAAAATTTATCAATGTCTATCAATTTTTCAACAACTATCATTTCTTCTTCAGTTGACTGACATTCATAAATTCTTTTGTGCAATGCATGCAGTTTTTATTCTTTCTCTTGACGTTGTTGGCCGTGTCGTTGTTGAGCAATGCGATGTGCAAAGGTACTCTGGCTTAAAAACGGATTTCTCAAATCAAGAAGAGGAAGAAGAGGACGAGGCCGGAGTCGAGGGATCAAGTAATACAGATGATTACATGGACTATGAGGGGAACTGAGCAATACGATTTAATACTGTTTTTATTTATATATGGAAGATACTGTAATTTTATATTTCTTTATTTCATTCAAGATGTATTTTCAATAAACTAGTCTATACTCAACGTATGTGTAATAGAAAAAAGAAGAAAGTCGGGCAACCCATCTGTCAGTAGACAAGAGATAGTGAGGAGAGAAGAGGAGAAGAGGAGGGGAAACAAGATGCAGCCAGCAGAATTGTTGAGCAAAAGAAGAAGGAGGACAAATATTACACTTCTCTGATCAAAGAACAACACGTACAAAATAGATAAGTAAAATGAGAAAATGCAGAAAAAAACAACAAAAAAAGCAAAAAAAATTGGAAAAGGTTATGAAAAAAATGTATACTGGAGGGACTGTAGTCATTTCTGACCATTCTGGGGTTTTTTTAGTATAAGTAAATAGAATTGTCGAAAACCCCCGTCTATTCTTAAAACCCCCGTCTATTCTGAAAACCCCCGTCTATTTTTAAAACCCCCGTCTATTCTGAAAACCCCCGTCTATTTTTAAAACCCCCGTCTATTCTCAAAACCCCCGTCTATTTTTAAAACCCCCGTCTATTTTTAAAACCCCCGTTAAATCATAAAGAGCCAAAGATTTTATGGGCTTCGAATTCATTTACGAGAGAAATTTTGATTAGAAGGTTTTTTTAGTAGTGAAAAAGAATGTGTAAGATAAAAGGTCGGATCTTCAAAAGGACACTCACTCAAAAGGATACTAGTTAATATTTTGTATTTTGATAATGTACTGATTCCTATCAAAAGGTTTTCGTGCCATCCTGTCTGTTCTCCTTCTCACAAAGTGTCTTTGAAAATCATTAATTTTCTATATTTTGAAGCTTCAAACACTCATAACTTCTTTAAAACTGAGAGTAAAGAGTTGAAACTAAGAGAACACGTTTTAAAACGTGTTCTACTTCACAATCAATTAGTTTCAGGCTATTTTCAGAGACTTTTTTTTTCTGATTTTTCATAAGGGGGACCACATGAAATTTCGTCAAGAAATGAAAAAACATTTTTTTCTAAAAACGGCCCAAAACTGTTTTTTTTGTTTTGAGATCGAATCTTTTTCTTTTTAATAGTTTTGGGCCGTTTTTAGAAAAAAGTTTTTTTTTCATTTCTTGACGAAATTTCATGTGGTCCCCCATTATGAAAAATCAGAAAAAAATTTTCTCTAAAAATAGCCTGAAACTAATTGATTGTGAAGTAGAACACGTTTTAAAACGTGTTCTCTTAGTTTCAACTCTTTACTCTCAGTTTTAAAGAAGTTATGAGAAAATTAATGATTTTCAATGACACTTTGTGAGAAGGAAAACCGACAGGATGGCACGAAAACCTTTTGATAGGAATCAGTACATTATCAAAATACAAAAGATTAACTAGTATCTTTTTGAGTGAGTGTCCTTTTGAAGATCCGACCTTTTATCTTACACACCCTTTTTCACTACTAAAAAAACCATCTAATCAAAATTTCTCTCGTAAATGAATTTGAAGCCCATAAAATCTTTGCACATAAATAATGTACACTTTTTGTATTTTCTACCCTGAACGGGAAAAAATGAATAATTTCGTTAAATTTTTTTAGAACGGTTTGAAATTTTCGAAAATTTGAGTTGGAGTCGGTTTTTTGAAAATTTCACATTCAAAAAAGTTTTTTTTTACAATTTTAATTTTTATTCTGAAAGTTCATAAAATTTGCTACATTTATGTTGTAATCCCTTTTTTTCAAAATTACATCTAGACTGTGAAAAAAAAGATTTACAAAATTCTTCGAAAAAAATTTTTTTTTTCGAAAAATCTCAATTTTTCAAAAACCAGGTCACGTCACAGGAAAACCCTTCGTGGTTCGTATTTTCTTTGTAGAACTCATCGAATGAGCAAAAAAATCGGTACTTTAGGGGGGGGGCAGTCAAAGTACATTCCATGTTAGTGTTATCATCAACGGTATTTTTTGGAACTTTTGACTCGTGCTCTGCAGAACGCCCATCATCTTTTTTATTATCATTGTTTTCTTTTCCAGAATTATCCAAGTTGATTAGCGCAAAACCGTTTTGTTGCTCGTCATCTAATTTTTGAAAAGAATTCGATTGCTCATTTGAGATTGGCGTTACATATTCTTTCTTCTCACTTTCTTCTATTTTTGAAACTTCTGATCCTTTCTTCAGTAGACTGTTTTCAGAATTATGAGGTTCCAGCACTTCTTGAGAACCGATTGAGCCAGTCGGGCCATGAATCGGGTTGCTAACAAATATTGCCCCAAAAGGGGTTTTCACTTGTTTTGATTCTTGACTGGTATAGATTCTTCTCTTCAATTTTTTACAGTAGCTTGATTCGATTTGCCAAGTTTGATCATTTTTGGAGTATGCTGAAGCATCATCGTTTTTCTTATGAGATGCAGGCGTTTCCAACTTTATCACAGTAGTTGAGTCTTCAGATGACTTGCTTTTCGACGGTTTTGCTTCAATTCGAGCGTGCTTCGATGCTTCACCAACTCGCACAGTGATATGTTTAGATTTTTCAAGAGCTTCCTTTTCTTTCTCGTTTTCCTTTTCTTCGAGATTATCCATCCTTATTTTTGAGTTTGACAAAGCATCCACCCAGAAACTTCTATATCCACGTGTCATTTTCTCCGTCCAATGATGTGCCATGCCTTCCTGTAAATTTGTTTTTTTTGTCACAAAATTTAGATTTCAGATTGCAGACGAAAGAACAGATACTTACCAAATAATGAAGACTTTTTTCATCATTATTAGTGCTGTATTTATGAAATGACTCTTTCATCAAAGTCAGTTTATGACTCGGTTTTTCATGAAGATAAAAGTAATCGATCCAAGAATTTGTAATAGATAACCAGATGATTGGAAGTCTCACTTTCTGGCCGGAAGGCATAGGTAAAGCCGTAGGAAAATTGAAATCACTATTTTCCAGTTCAAAGTCCGGATCCCGAAGTGTGTCCATGTCTTGGCCATCTTTGAAGCACGATATAGTCTCTTTTCGCAGATGATTGAGAAGTTGGTCATGTTGAAGCTCGGCTATGTTTTTTTCAACAAATGCTTTGGATACAAAATATGTCTGAAATGTTGATGGTTTTCGCTTTTTACAAACTCGAGTGAAAAAACTCACATGTTTCATCTGCTCATAGGTCTCCATTACGCGAAAAAACTTGTCCTTGAATCGAGCCAACTCCATTGGATTGGAGATCCAAATATTGCTCCAGCGAATTCCTACAACCACCTGTTTAAACGTCAACATCATCGCTTGTCCAACACTGATGAGATCTTCTTTTGCCGAATCGAGAGTGCTTATAGGAGTGAAAAATTCTTTGTTCGACTTTGCTAACGTCCAGACTTGATGAAAGTCGCGAATTACCTGGAAGCAGTTTTTTAAATGTTGAAATTGTTTACGTAATGTTTGAGTTAATCTGAAGTCTTTACAGATGTCTCGCCTGTTTTTTTGAAATGGAAATGTTTTTGAAGGGGTTTCACTAAAAAAAAAGATAATAATAATAAAAATAACAAATTGGACTGTAAGTCACACATCGAGCTGTTAATATTCCAATTTTGAAGTACATTACAACCCAGCCTGTTTTATTTCATGTTGAACAGCTCTATAACAAAAAGTCCGAAGAGTAAGATTCCACTTACAGTTATTTTTCCTTCATCAATATTGAGTATCTCCATTAGCTTGTCAAGTTGGTCAAAGGAAATCGTTGGATGGATATGGTCTTCCGTTGGAAAGGAAAACTGTTCGAAAGCTTCTGGAATAATGAACAAGCTAGAGGCATAAGATTGGAAGCACACTTACTTTTTAACTGTCTCTCTCGTCCTTTGCATACAACTCGGAGAATGTCAACGACCTCTTTAAGTAAAACAAAACGATCTTCATTCTTCGTTCCCATAAATTGGAAACTTCTAATAGCAACACTACTGCTGTCGAACTTGGACTGAAAAACAACTGATAGGACTTTCAGTTTTTATGATTTCAAAAAACTTACCAAATAATTTTGGAGATTGACCAGATCAAATGGTACTAAAGAGTGTCTACAATTCAAAATTGCAAAGTATCCAAATTTGTCTTCATTTTCTTTAGAACCCAACATTGTATGATTGGAGACAAATGTCTTTTGACCAATTTTCAATATCCAACTGTCTTTTTTCTTGAGTCTAATGAATTGCATGAATGTATTTGAGAAGTCTTGAAACTTTCTCTTGATGACATCAGCATTCTGTACGACATTAGGCAATTCAATGCATTTCGGTGTTTCCCGATTGTTTTGTACTTTTAAAATCCTTTTCTCCTTTAATTCAATCTCTTCGGCAACTTTCTGATACTCTGAAAAAACAAATTGTAATTTCAAAAAAAATTTTGTTGATCTCAAAAACTTTTAGGATTAAAAAAATTTTCATCTGACATGTTCAGCATATTCTGAAACTTACGGGTACTAGAAAATGCATCGTTTTCCGTATCCTCATTATTCGAAGATCCGTCTTTACGAGTTGGTGTTGACATTTTTCTGAAAAAAAACATCAGAGTTTAAGAATGAAGTTCTGCAAGCACTGGAAAAAACATACATGTAAAACATTTTGAGTAGAAAAAGCTTTCATATAATCGATAATTTTTACTAAAAAGAGTAGTCTACAGAGCATTCTTCGTTAAGAGCTGCAAAAATATGAAAATAAAAAAACGGAATTCCTAAATAAAATTACAGCAACATTTATTTTCATATTTGGCTGAATTCGAAAATACCTAGAACAACATTTTTTTGCGTTTCATGTCACTTATTGATGATATTACTGAAAATATTTGTATTATTTCATGCAATATTCAAAACTCAATTCAGTTTGGCTTAAGTATTATTAGTTTAACTAAAAAAAATCCGTTTTTATGTACTAAATCTGTTGAAAATCTGTTGAAACAAAGCATTAAAAAAACAGACAATCAATATAAACCATTTATACTCCGACGTGAGACAAGGAGAAAACAAGAGACACGAGAGAAAAGAGGGAAACCTGCCTCCGGGGGCAGTAAGAGGGTAAGAAAGTAAAACCCAGCCAGCGGTGTGTTGCGTTATGAAAAAAAGGAGAGAGACATCACTGGGTAATGTTGAGGTACCTCGCGAAAGCGCGCTCCGTTGATACAAAAGACGGGACGCGACGGACGGCGCTGGGACGCAAAGCCAAAAAATATTTTTCAATAAGGCCAAAAAAATTCTTCTTCTGAAAAAAAGGGAAAGTCTACTAGATTATTTTTATCCAGTTTTAAAAAACGCGATTTTTGACTGTATAGACACTAAAAAACACGACAAAAACAGAGTTTATCACTAACTCATATTAATTTTTTGCTTTAAAAAAAATATTATTTTCATATTTCTTCTGTTGTGATTCAAATCTCTTATTGCCCCTTCTTTCCCATAAGTCATCTTCTTTTCGTCAACTTTTTGGCCCCTGCGCCCTTTGTTCTATTTTCTGTATTTGTAATATTACTTTTTTCTGTCTCTAACTCCTCAAACCCCGCCCCTATTTCTCACCTTTACCATTTTTCCCTTTTTCCTCACTCTTCATCTTTTACACCCCAACGACTCATGCTACCCACGATCGTTCCCTACCTTCAATTGTTATTTCACTGTTAAAAGTTCTAAATAAACTTGTTATTAAAAAGGCAGAATACTGACCACCACCTCACAAAAAGGACAATTTATTAATTAGTTTACCGTATAACTGGAAAGGAGCATTGATTTCGTTTTCTTGGTTGCTAGTTCCATTGTTCCCAATTTTGTTAAAGTTTATCTTTCGTTTCTACTGTTAAATATCACATCGCCTCCGTTTCAAGAATGAATTCATTAGATCTATTAGTTTTTAGACTTGCAAAATTATTATCAGGGTTATTCATACCGCTACCGTATATGGGTTCTGTTACTCATTCATACTCTTATCGTTCATGGTTTCTGTTTCACATTCGTGTACCTATCGGTTCTTTCACTCGATGAGAAACAGCTTAACCATATGAGAAGTTTGAGAGCTCATAACTCGGCTCGCAAAGATATTCAGCATACTTGCAACGGGCAGGGTCACAGTACAAAAATTTGAAAATTTTTTCGATTTTTTCGCAAAAAAGTCAAATTTTCGCCGGGCCGATATTTTGCAAGTATGATATTCAGCCTTGTTGATGGCAGAAATGGACTTCACGTAGTTGAAAGTACCGATAACCAATCTTATCGATCGTTTGAAACCCGCTTCTCCCAAGACTTCCTTTGTTAGCAGTACTGGAATACTAAGAATCTTCTTCTCCTTCGAAAAGAGCGATCTGTTTTCAGTTCAAGTTTTTTTTACTGATTTTCAGACATGTCACTTCTCTTTTCCTTTGATTATGCAAACGCTCACCTGCTTCTAAACTTTTTTGAACTCTGAGTGCCTGTTCTCATCCTACTTTACTTAATAGGTTTGTCGTTCGCACAGTTCTTGCAATTGAAATGACTTTAGAGCTATTGCACTAGAATATTCTTGGTCGATATTCAGTGACGTCATCATCTCTCTGAATGCGCTCCACTATATTTGCTTTGTTTATTATTTCCCAGTAGTCCTTACTCATTACGTAATAGATTCGAGTTAATCATTGAGATGGTCATTAGCCGTATTTCTACCAGATGGTCTCATCATCGTCATCTGCTCATTGTCGGCTCATTTACCTGATCTTATCTCATCCATTCTCCTTTCATTGTTCTACGCACAATACTACTAATTGATTTTTCCCGGGCCGTCTCTCCTTTCCTCCTTGACTATCCTTCCCTCGATATGGGTTCCTCTGACAGCTCCGCCTACTCTCTTCTGCTGCGTACAGTGACATTCCCGGGTCGGGAATGTCACTGGTCGACTGGAGCTTTCTCCTTGTTCTCTCTTCTCTTGGTAGTATAAGCTCCATTCAATTTTCTACGGTTTTCCTTCAATAGCTGTTTTCACTTATTAATTCGAAGCATTGTCGAGAAAACCGCCTCCCTCTTCTATCAAGACTTGTACACTCAGATCATGACCTACCAATATATTTTTCCTAAATTTTGTGAGCTGCTATGAGTATGCATTATGGATGTCCACTGCTCAATTGTTTTTTCAATTTTCGGATAGTGCTCAGTTTTACTAGTTGGTTATCAAGCGGGCCATAAGACACTCATTTGTTCGCCAACTCCTCCCATTGTCGTTTCTCTTACTCCCGACTCGTCTTCCTCAGAGAGCCCCGCCCATTCCCGTCTGCTAACAGAGATTCAGTGACGTTCTCTCTATCTCTACCAGCGCTGTCCTCTACTACATTCGACCCTCCTGTCTTCCCGCATTTATTGACTCTTTCCCTCATTGCGTGTGTTGTCGGAAAGTAAGTCAGTGGGAAGGCTAGATGGTCTTATAACTGTTATAGCTGTAGACCTTTCGCGCGCATTCCTTTATTTACTTTTCCCATTCTCCATCTGTCTGATCTTGCTATGTCTCGTTCGAACATCTCTTCCCCACTTTCACATTCCATTCTGCTCATCTTGTTTCCATGTCATTCATCCCTCATCTATTCCTTTCAAAACTGTCCTGTATTTTTTCACTCTTACCCATTCATAGAATACGCTCCATTATCTCTTTTGCGTTCCAATATTTTCTGTCCTTCTCCCTCACTATATTACTTCTTACTATCTTGTTTTTTTTTTCAGTTTCTGCTTCTTTTCTTTCTCAGCTTTATTCACCGCTCAATTTTCGAATAGTGCTCACATTCAGTATTGCCAATTGTTAATCGCCGGCCCGGGAGACTCATTCATTCATTAAGTCCTCCCACCATCTACTACTCCCGACACTTCTTTTAGTGCCGGCTTCGCCCACTCCCTTCTGTTAATAGATATTCAGTGGCATTCTTGTCATTCTCCCGCTCTCCTCTGCATCGTCGACTTGATTTTTCGCTCCTGTCATCTTCTCCTCCTGGTTTTCACTGTTTATTGATTTTCTCTTTCACCCATACATTACTAGAGATTCAGTGACATTCACATTATCCTTTGCTACATTCGCCGTTCCGTTCATCCAGCATTTATTGATTCTTTCCCTCATTGCATAGAATGTAAAAAAGTAGGTCAGTGGGAAGGCCAGATGGTCTTATAGCTGTAGACCTTACGCGCGCATTCCTTTATTTACTCTTCTCATTCTCCATCTGTCTGATCTTGCTATGTCTCATTCGAACATATCTTCCCCACTCTCACATTCCATTCTGCTCATCTTGTTTCCATGTCATTCATCCCTCATCCATTTTTTTCAAAACTGTCCTATGTTTCATCTGCTTCTCCTGTCTTTCCCTGTTTATTGATTTTCACTCTTACCTATACATTATATACTCCCCATTTACGTTTCAATGATTTCTGTTTTTCTCACTCACTATATTACTTCTTACTGCTCTCTCGACTTCGTCTTTCCCTCCTGTCTTTCAGCATTTATTGATTTTTTCCCTCATTGCATGCGATGTGGGAAGGTAGGTCAGTGGGAAGGACAGATGGTCTTGTAGCTCTCCTTGGACCGTTGCGTGCGCATTCATTCAGTAACTCTTCCCATACTCACCTTTTCTGCTTTGTGTCAATCGACCTTTTCTTCCCATTCCTTTCTGCTCTATGTCATTCAGTCATCTCTTCTCTGCAGAACAGTCCTGTATTGCATCAACTCCTCCTGTTTCCCATAATTTATTGATTTTCACTGCTACTCGATACCCTCCATTCTCTTAATTTCTTACTCGCTATATTTTTTCTTAGTTTTATCCAAACTGATTGTTTTGCAGAACAACTCAACTGCAATGAGCTTTAATAGCTATCGGGACTCTCAATACGAGCAACGTCGTGACAATCACCAAGATCAGCGTCGTGGTGATGAACATCATCGTGGAGATCGTCATGGCGGAAGATTTCTGACTGAACGACATGGCACATACAACGGTGGTCGTGGAGGTGACCTATCAAACGACATGAGACAAATGAGCATCAATGGCGGTCGTGGAGGAGGTCGTGGTGGAAACATGTATTCCCAGAATAGACAGTCCCACACACGATTCGAGAGAAATCCAACCGGACTTGCCAACCCTGGAGATCTCGTTGGATCAGCTCAATTCCCACGAATTCCTGTCGCCAAGAAAGATCTGGAGCACAACAAGCAAGAGTTCTTCAAAAGACCGGAGGGATCTGTTTATGAGAAGAAGATCGGACACAAGACGGAACTCTGGACAAATCACGCTCTCGTCCATCTACCATCCCAACCGTATTTGATCCATGAATATAATATTGAAGTGTATCAAAACAGAAAGAAATTGGAAAAACGAGAGGATGCTGCTCCAGTGTTCCGTGACATCTGCGCGAGTAGAAATGGACGAAGCTTCCTTCCAAAATCTTCCGACTACATTTTCAATGATGTTAATCTTCTGTGGTCTATCGAGAGACTTCCAAAATCGGAGGACATGGTCGGAGACAAACGAAACTATTTCGTCTACAGATACACTCAGAGTTTCGAATTCGGAGAAGGAATCGCTCAGAGAGACAACCAGCTTCTCGCCACACTCATCGACGCCATCGCAACTGCTCGAGTCAGAAATCCGAGGTGAGTATTTTTTTCACTGAATTATTCAAACACGAACTTATTTACGTGTAAATTACAAAAAATCGAAAAAATTTTGAATATATTGTTTTCAGAATGTGCAACAACAAATACACAGTTTTCAAAAGGAGCATGTTCATGATTCAAGACGAGAAGTATCGCGAGGACTTCGATGATGCTCCACTTTTCTTGAAACTGAGAAACGGATTGGATGCTCGAATGGGTGTTTCCATTGGCATCAAGTTGAACCTCCGTGCTGGTATCACCGCCTGTTATGATTGTAAGTTTTCCTTGGAGAAGAGACGTATACCAATTCTCTAATTTTCAGTGTCCCACACAATGTTCACTCGTCCAAGTTATCCACTGATCCGCCTTCTTGTCGAACTTATTGCTGGTGAAACAATTAGTGATGAGGACTTTGAAGCCCAATTGGACAACTCGTTGAAGAATGCCAAAGTGACTCAAGCCAATCGTAATATGATGAAGTCGATTCTCCACAAAATGAAACTGTGTTATACTCTCGAGAATGCAGTTCAAGTTGACGCATCTGGAAAGGTCACGAATAATGGATCGTTAGGAAACGCAAGAGACTTCAAGTTCTTCGATGTGACAGAGAGATCGGCTCAAGAGTTGATGTTCTTCGACGAGGAACTTGGAAGAGAAACTTCAGTGGCAGAGTTTTTCTTGAACAAGAGAAACATTCGTCTCCGTTATCCGAACCTTCCCTGTATTCAGAAGAAGCCTTCGAGAATGAACGGGAATAGGTTCATCGCTTTTCCAATGGAATTCGTCACTCTTATTGCTGAACCGAAGAGATATGCCGGATTGACAACTCTGGAACAGAAATCTGAAATGATTCGATGGACTACATTCACTGCCAAGCAACGACTTGTTGTACTTCAACATATTATGGCTCAGAATAGAATCACTGATGTTCCAGCTGTCGTTGACAATAATGATAGATACATGAAGAGACACGGAATCACGATTGAGAAGGAAATGCTAACTGTGAAAGCGTCAGTACTTCCACCACCGACCGTCGTCTATGGAGGAGACGACAAGTTCTCGGATGTTCATCATGAAGGAGTATGGGAAGCTGTTGCTAATGAACCAATTCGTAAAGTTCTCGAAGATGCGGTGTACAAAAGAACGACTGACAAATCTGCTCTAAAACTGAAAAAGCGATTGTTGGGATCGATTTTGAAGATTGGATCCCCGTTCAACGATAAGGTTGATATTGAGATTGATGAGTAAGTTAATGAAAACTGATAAAAACTGTTTGCAAACCAGACCGACACGGATTGGTGCAAAACTTGCTTAATCACCATTACTATGAACGGAAAGCATATCAAAACATAGATCTCAGCGAGTTCCATGTGTATGACCTACTACAGGCCGGGTGAAGGATTGTTACTATGCCACTGGCCAGGATAAAGAGCCAAATAACGCGGAAATAGCAAAAAAGCCATTCTAGTCCGGCCCAATCCGATCCGTAGTAGACCACAGACATAGAACTCGCGGAAATCTATATTTTGGTATATTTTTCAGTTGATAAGATTGCGTTTAAGCAAGTAATGCGCTGACTCGTTTCGGTCAGTTTCGGCCCGGTTGACAAGTAGGCTGATACATGCTTATGTACCAATGAATTACTTTCAGTACCTGCTATCACAACTTGATGAGAGCAATTGAATCTGCTGGTCAACCGGTCTGTTGGGAGAACGAAGAAATGGGACAGGCTGCCATTCAAGGAAGCTCTGAGTTCCTTCAAGGAGTTGACTTACCTGCTAAGATCTACAATTTCTTGCATGACCTCAAGTCCAATATCGATGAAAAGTACAAGAAGAGTGACGATGAAGTGATTGTTCCCCTTGTCTTTGTGATTTTTGAGCAGAGATTCACAAACATCGTAAACAGCAGAAACATGTTCCGTAACGACTACAATCTGTTGAAGTATCTCGCGGATACTCAGTTGGGAGTTTTCACACAAGGAATGCTCTACAGCACATTCAACACTATTGGGGTAAGTTTCATAATTATAAAATTAAATTTTTTTAATCCAATTCTTTTTCAGTCAACCCCAGCTACCTGCAAGTTCACTCGTCTTATAGTTGAAAAGATTCTCGGAAAAGTCGGAACAACTCACCGTAAACTCGAGAGCGGAGGATCCCACAAGTCATGGACGAAGGTGACCAATCCAAAGGAACCAACTCTGTTCCTTGGAGTCGACGTATCACATCCAAGTACCCGAGATCTCAAAGATCCAGAATCAGATGTGAAGAAGATGTCAGTGGCTACAGTCGTCGGGAACATTGACATTGATTGCACCGAGTACCGCGCCTCCTCCAAAATTCAATCGGCCGGTGAAGAGAGAATCGTCCGATTCCAGGATGAAATTAAGACTCGTATTGCGGATTTCACAATGCACAATAGCATCCGCCCAGCTCATATTGTGGTCTACAGAGATGGACTTTCGGAGGGAGATTTCCAGAGAACTCTCTATGAAGAGAGAATCGCAATTGAAAATGCCTGTATCGCTCTGGATATCGCTTACCAACCATCAATCACATACATTGTTGTCACCAAGAGACATCACACTCGATTCTTCTTGAAGGACGAGTCCGAGGGAATTGAGGAGCAAGGATTCAATGTCCGGCCAGGAACATTAGTTGAGGATTCAGTCACAACCAACAACTACTACGACTTCTACCTCACAACTCAAGTTGGTCAAATGGGATTGGCTCGTCCAACCCACTACTACGTCCTGTGGAACACTTGGCCCGGATGTCTTCCAACGTTCTGGCCAACTGTCACTCATGCTCTCACCTACATGTTTTGTAGAGCCACTTCGACTGTCGCTTTGCCAGCTCCAGTACTCTATGCTCATCTCGCTTCAAAACGTGCAAAGGAGACAATGGATGGAGCTATCGAAGCTCATAGGTAAGCAATTCATTGTACATTCACATTTCATTTTAATTCTTCTTATTTTTAGACTGATGGGACGAGTTTTCAACATGGAAGTGTATAGCGATGTCGCTGAACTCACAAAGCAAATCAACAATCATCAGGACCTCGATGGAATGGTTTTTGTTTGAATATCTAACTCACATCCGGATATTCCTTTTTTTTCAAAAAATTTTTTCTTGAATTCTTGTACAATTTGTGCAAAGTTATTCTTGTTTTTTATAGTTCGAAACAATCAAATAAATCTTGTGAAGTTAATACTTCCGTTCCTCTTTCAGAATCAACTGTTTCAGACATTTTTTTGCAAAATAAGTTCTCAATTGTCTGTCTGTCCGTTCTTATCAAGACTTATCCAAGTTCAAAAAATAGGTGTACACCGAAAGTTACTTTACAGAGCATTTCAAGCTTTTTTGTGTGAACAACTTGCGAACAGTCAAGGATTTTGCCACATTTTTCCATTTATCATAGAGAAACCATTTGTTGAGCAGGTGACTGCCTACTCAGAAAAGAGAAGCAGGAGAACGTTTTCTTCTTGTCTTTCGATTGGACGGAATTGCATAAAATCAACATTTCTTGTTGGGCACAGCACCGCGTTCCTCTGTTTCTCGCACCTCTTACCCATAAAACACCACATGTGAAATGCGCGTGCCACAATAATGGCGGACACTCTGGCAATAGAAATAGGGAGGGTTCAAAGGCCTAGAGACCGGAGATCCTCAGAAACTGAACTCACTTAGTTTGTTCGAAAAGTATTGTAGTTTTTTCCGTTTCTCATCAATTTCTAATTTTTTCTCCATTTCTTTTCCTTCCAAAACTAGAAAAAAGGTGTCAACTACAAAAATAGTGCGCCCGAGAGATGGACATGCGAGAGATGGTGATTTGACAGCACACACACAAAATCAATACAAACGTTAGAGAATTGTGGGGGACCTATAAGAATCTATAACAACCGTGACAATTTGAGCAAACAGTGGGACGACCACTGGAATGTACTCTGCGTCTCTCGGACCTGCACACTATCCCATTTCTCTGCGCCATTTCCTCACAATGCTATTTTGTCATCTCTTACTTTTACACTGTCTCTCGTTTTCGTCGGGTGAAACCTTTTTTGACACATTCTACTTTGGGTAGCATTCTTCTCATTCATGACAACTTATACTCTTATGTTATACTCTTATGTTTTTTGCTGTATGGAGTATTTTGCTGTCTGTAACTTCTTGGTGACTTAAAGGTAATATTGAGTTTTGACACTATACAAGCCTAAACGTTATGTTTGAGGGCCCATTCTATGAAACCAACAAAACGTACCAAGGAATGAGAAATGTCTGGAGAGGTGACAAACTTCTACAAGGTCTTCGAACTGAGAATTTGCAATAAGTCACTTCATGTAAGCTTTAAATCCACAAATATCCTTCAAAAACTAGTTTAGGATTGCCTCGGAATTCAACTCGTCGCTCGGAGATTCACCATCGACGAGGCTTCGAAGCACGAATGGTTCAAAAGTGGAGTGCGAGGAGATGTGAAGGATCTCATCGAAATGTTTGAGGTATCTTGATCAGCTTTGACTACAATTTTCAAAACTTTTCAGAAGCCTTGTCATTCACGGATCTTCAAGGACAACAACGCCGACTAAGGATTTCCAAATAGTGCATGTTTTCCTAAGTGGTAAGTTGAGTATACTCAACATCTTTCCAACTCTTTCCTATCCACCTTACTTTTCATTTTGCAAACTCTTTATTCCTTTCCCCCATTATTCTGCATATTTTATCTATTTTACGGGGATCTTTTTAGTGTCGAAAAAACCGTGCCCTCTTCCTTGACATTTCCTTTGTCATTTATTTTCCTATGGTTTACAATATTTTCCTTTTCCGAAATAAAGATAAAATTCTGAAGATTTGGAGTGAAAAATGAGAAAGGCAGCTCTTGAACTGATCAAGTTACAGATTTTCGGAAAGTTTCGAAAATTTCAATTAGATTTATCTTGGTTCCAGTAAGAATCTGAAAAAATGCGGTTTTAATTTAAATTTCTAATCTAAAGATATCTGCAGGGGAGAAGTCTAAATTCTCCACGACAGACGTGTCAATGGCCTATGTGGGTATTTCTTATCTGTTTGACAAGAAAACTAAGTGTATCTGCAGGGGAGAAGTCTAAATTCTCCACGACAGACGTGTCAATGGCCTATGTGGGTATTTCTTATCTGTTTGACAAGAAAACTAAGTGTATCTGCAGGGGAGAAGTCTAAATTCTCCACGACAGACGTGTCAATGGCCTATGTGGGTATTTCTTATCTGTTTGACAAGAAATCTAAGTGTATCTGCAGGGGAGAAGTCTAAATTCTCCACGACAGACGTGTCAATGGCCTATGTGGGTATTTCTTATCTGTTTGACAAGAAATCTAAGTGTATCTGCAGGGGAGAAGTCTAAATTCTCCACGACAGACGTGTCAATGGCCTATGTGGGTATTTCTTATCTGTTTGACAAGAAATCTAAGTGTATCTGCAGGGGAGAAGTCTAAATTCTCCACGACAGACGTGTCAATGGCCTATGTGGGTATTTCTTATCTGTTTGACAAGAAATCTAAGTGTATCTGCAGGGGAGAAGTCTAAATTCTCCACGACAGACGTGTCAATGGCCTATGTGGGTATTTCTTATCTGTTTGACAAGAAATCTAAGTGTATCTGCAGGGGAGAAGTCTAAATTCTCCACGACAGACGTGTCAATGGCCTATGTGGGTATTTCTTATCTGTTTGACAAGAAATCTAAGTGTATCTGCAGGGGAGAAGTCTAAATTCTCCACGACAGACGTGTCAATGGCCTATGTGGGTATTTCTTATCTGTTTGACAAGAAATCTAAGTGTATCTGCAGGGGAGAAGTCTAAATTCTCCACGACAGACGTGTCAATGGCCTATGTGGGTATTTCTTATCTGTTTGACAAGAAATCTAAGTGTATCTGCAGGGGAGAAGTCTAAATTCTCCACGACAGACGTGTCAATGGCCTATGTGGGTATTTCTTATCTGTTTGACAAGAAATCTAAGTGTATCTGCAGGGGAGAAGTCTAAATTCTCCACGACAGACGTGTCAATGGCCTATGTGGGTATTTCTTATCTGTTTGACAAGAAAACTAAGTGTATCTGCAGGGGAGAAGTCTAAATTCTCCACGACAGACGTGTCAATGGCCTATGTGGGTATTTCTTATCTGTTTGACAAGAAATCTAAGTGTATCTGCAGGGGAGAAGTCTAAATTCTCCACGACAGACGTGTCAATGGCCTATGTGGGTATTTCTTATCTGTTTGACAAGAAATCTAAGTGTATCTGCAGGGGAGAAGTCTAAATTCTCCACGACAGACGTGTCAATGGCCTATGTGGGTATTTCTTATCTGTTTGACAAGAAATCTAAGTGTATCTGCAGGGGAGAAGTCTAAATTCTCCACGACAGACGTGTCAATGGCCTATGTGGGTATTTCTTATCTGTTTGACAAGAAAACCAAGTGTATCTGCAGGGGAGAAGTCTAAATTCTCCACGACAGACGTGTCAATGGCCTATGTGGGTATTTCTTATCTGTTTGACAAGAAATCTAAGTGTATCTGCAGGGGAGAAGTCTAAATTCTCCACGACAGACGTGTCAATGGCCTATGTGGGTATTTCTTATCTGTTTGACAAGAAATCTAAGTGTATCTGCAGGGGAGAAGTCTAAATTCTCCACGACAGACGTGTCAATGGCCTATGTGGGTATTTCTTATCTGTTTGACAAGAAATCTAAGTGTATCTGCAGGGGAGAAGTCTAAATTCTCCACGACAGACGTGTCAATGGCCTATGTGGGTATTTCTTATCTGTTTGACAAGAAATCTAAGTGTATCTGCAGGGGAGAAGTCTAAATTCTCCACGACAGACGTGTCAATGGCCTATGTGGGTATTTCTTATCTGTTTGACAAGAAATCTAAGTGTATCTGCAGGGGAGAAGTCTAAATTCTCCACGACAGACGTGTCAATGGCCTATGTGGGTATTTCTTATCTGTTTGACAAGAAATCTAAGTGTATCTGCAGGGGAGAAGTCTAAATTCTCCACGACAGACGTGTCAATGGCCTATGTGGGTATTTCTTATCTGTTTGACAAGAAAACTAAGTGTATCTGCAGGGGAGAAGTCTAAATTCTCCACGACAGACGTGTCAATGGCCTATGTGGGTATTTCTTATCTGTTTGACAAGAAAACTAAGTGTATCTGCAGGGGAGAAGTCTAAATTCTCCACGACAGACGTGTCAATGGCCTATGTGGGTATTTCTTATCTGTTTGACAAGAAATCTAAGTGTATCTGCAGGGGAGAAGTCTAAATTCTCCACGACAGACGTGTCAATGGCCTATGTGGGTATTTCTTATCTGTTTGACAAGAAAACTAAGTGTATCTGCAGGGGAGAAGTCTAAATTCTCCACGACAGACGTGTCAATGGCCTATGTGGGTATTTCTTATCTGTTTGACAAGAAATCTAAGTGTATCTGCAGGGGAGAAGTCTAAATTCTCCACGACAGACACGTGTCAATGGCCTATGTGGGTATTTCTTATCTGTTTGACAAGAAATCTAAGTGTATCTGCAGGGGAGAAGTCTAAATTCTCCACGACAGACGTGTCAATGGCCTATGTGGGTATTTCTTATCTGTTTGACAAGAAATCTAAGTGTATCTGCAGGGGAGAAGTCTAAATTCTCCACGACAGACGTGTCAATGGCCTATGTGGGTATTTCTTATCTGTTTGACAAGAAATCTAAGTGTATCTGCAGGGGAGAAGTCTAAATTCTCCACGACAGACGTGTCAATGGCCTATGTGGGTATTTCTTATCTGTTTGACAAGAAATCTAAGTGTATCTGCAGGGGAGAAGTCTAAATTCTCCACGACAGACGTGTCAATGGCCTATGTGGGTATTTCTTATCTGTTTGACAAGAAATCTAAGTGTATCTGCAGGGGAGAAGTCTAAATTCTCCACGACAGACGTGTCAATGGCCTATGTGGGTATTTCTTATCTGTTTGACAAGAAAACTAAGTGTATCTGCAGGGGAGAAGTCTAAATTCTCCACGACAGACGTGTCAATGGCCTATGTGGGTATTTCTTATCTGTTTGACAAGAAATCTAAGTGTATCTGCAGGGGAGAAGTCTAAATTCTCCACGACAGACGTGTCAATGGCCTATGTGGGTATTTCTTATCTGTTTGACAAGAAAACTAAGTGTATCTGCAGGGGAGAAGTCTAAATTCTCCACGACAGACGTGTCAATGGCCTATGTGGGTATTTCTTATCTGTTTGACAAGAAATCTAAGTGTATCTGCAGGGGAGAAGTCTAAATTCTCCACGACAGACGTGTCAATGGCCTATGTGGGTATTTCTTATCTGTTTGACAAGAAATCTAAGTGTATCTGCAGGGGAGAAGTCTAAATTCTCCACGACAGACGTGTCAATGGCCTATGTGGGTATTTCTTATCTGTTTGACAAGAAATCTAAGTGTATCTGCAGGGGAGAAGTCTAAATTCTCCACGACAGACGTGTCAATGGCCTATGTGGGTATTTCTTATCTGTTTGACAAGAAATCTAAGTGTATCTGCAGGGGAGAAGTCTAAATTCTCCACGACAGACGTGTCAATGGCCTATGTGGGTATTTCTTATCTGTTTGACAAGAAATCTAAGTGTATCTGCAGGGGAGAAGTCTAAATTCTCCACGACAGACGTGTCAATGGCCTATGTGGGTATTTCTTATCTGTTTGACAAGAAATCTAAGTGTATCTGCAGGGGAGAAGTCTAAATTCTCCACGACAGACACGTGTCAATGGCCTATCTGGGTATTTCTTATCTGTTTGACAAGAAATCTAAGTGTATCTGCAGGGGAGAAGTCTAAATTCTCCACGACAGACGTGTCAATGGCCTATGTGGGTATTTCTTATCTGTTTGACAAGAAATCTAAGTGTATCTGCAGGGGAGAAGTCTAAATTCTCCACGACAGACGTGTCAATGGCCTATGTGGGTATTTCTTATCTGTTTGACAAGAAATCTAAGTGTATCTGCAGGGGAGAAGTCTAAATTCTCCACGACAGACGTGTCAATGGCCTATGTGGGTATTTCTTATCTGTTTGACAAGAAATCTAAGTGTATCTGCAGGGGAGAAGTCTAAATTCTCCACGACAGACGTGTCAATGGCCTATGTGGGTATTTCTTATCTGTTTGACAAGAAATCTAAGTGTATCTGCAGGGGAGAAGTCTAAATTCTCCACGACAGACGTGTCAATGGCCTATGTGGGTATTTCTTATCTGTTTGACAAGAAAACTAAGTGTATCTGCAGGGGAGAAGTCTAAATTCTCCACGACAGACGTGTCAATGGCCTATGTGGGTATTTCTTATCTGTTTGACAAGAAATCTAAGTGTATCTGCAGGGGAGAAGTCTAAATTCTCCACGACAGACGTGTCAATGGCCTATGTGGGTATTTCTTATCTGTTTGACAAGAAATCTAAGTGTATCTGCAGGGGAGAAGTCTAAATTCTCCACGACAGACACGTGTCAATGGCCTATGTGGGTATTTCTTATCTGTTTGACAAGAAATCTAAGTGTATCTGCAGGGGAGAAGTCTAAATTCTCCACGACAGACGTGTCAATGGCCTATGTGGGTATTTCTTATCTGTTTGACAAGAAATCTAAGTGTATCTGCAGGGGAGAAGTCTAAATTCTCCACGACAGACGTGTCAATGGCCTATGTGGGTATTTCTTATCTGTTTGACAAGAAATCTAAGTGTATCTGCAGGGGAGAAGTCTAAATTCTCCACGACAGACGTGTCAATGGCCTATGTGGGTATTTCTTATCTGTTTGACAAGAAATCTAAGTGTATCTGCAGGGGAGAAGTCTAAATTCTCCACGACAGACGTGTCAATGGCCTATGTGGGTATTTCTTATCTGTTTGACAAGAAATCTAAGTGTATCTGCAGGGGAGAAGTCTAAATTCTCCACGACAGACGTGTCAATGGCCTATGTGGGTATTTCTTATCTGTTTGACAAGAAATCTAAGTGTATCTGCAGGGGAGAAGTCTAAATTCTCCACGACAGACGTGTCAATGGCCTATGTGGGTATTTCTTATCTGTTTGACAAGAAATCTAAGTGTATCTGCAGGGGAGAAGTCTAAATTCTCCACGACAGACGTGTCAATGGCCTATGTGGGTATTTCTTATCTGTTTGACAAGAAATCTAAGTGTATCTGCAGGGGAGAAGTCTAAATTCTCCACGACAGACGTGTCAATGGCCTATGTGGGTATTTCTTATCTGTTTGACAAGAAATCTAAGTGTATCTGCAGGGGAGAAGTCTAAATTCTCCACGACAGACGTGTCAATGGCCTATGTGGGTATTTCTTATCTGTTTGACAAGAAATCTAAGTGTATCTGCAGGGGAGAAGTCTAAATTCTCCACGACAGACACGTGTCAATGGCCTATCTGGGTATTTCTTATCTGTTTGACAAGAAATCTAAGTGTATCTGCAGGGGAGAAGTCTAAATTCTCCACGACAGACGTGTCAATGGCCTATGTGGGTATTTCTTATCTGTTTGACAAGAAATCTAAGTGTATCTGCAGGGGAGAAGTCTAAATTCTCCACGACAGACGTGTCAATGGCCTATGTGGGTATTTCTTATCTGTTTGACAAGAAATCTAAGTGTATCTGCAGGGGAGAAGTCTAAATTCTCCACGACAGACGTGTCAATGGCCTATGTGGGTATTTCTTATCTGTTTGACAAGAAATCTAAGTGTATCTGCAGGGGAGAAGTCTAAATTCTCCACGACAGACGTGTCAATGGCCTATGTGGGTATTTCTTATCTGTTTGACAAGAAATCTAAGTGTATCTGCAGGGGAGAAGTCTAAATTCTCCACGACAGACGTGTCAATGGCCTATGTGGGTATTTCTTATCTGTTTGACAAGAAATCTAAGTGTATCTGCAGGGGAGAAGTCTAAATTCTCCACGACAGACGTGTCAATGGCCTATGTGGGTATTTCTTATCTGTTTGACAAGAAATCTAAGTGTATCTGCAGGGGAGAAGTCTAAATTCTCCACGACAGACGTGTCAATGGCCTATGTGGGTATTTCTTATCTGTTTGACAAGAAATCTAAGTGTATCTGCAGGGGAGAAGTCTAAATTCTCCACGACAGACACGTGTCAATGGCCTATCTGGGTATTTCTTATCTGTTTGACAAGAAATCTAAGTGTATCTGCAGGGGAGAAGTCTAAATTCTCCACGACAGACGTGTCAATGGCCTATCTGGGTATTTCTTATCTGTTTGACAAGAAATCTAAGTGTATCTGCAGGGGAGAAGTCTAAATTCTCCACGACAGACACGTGTCAATGGCCTATGTGGGTATTTCTTATCTGTTTGACAAGAAATCTAAGTGTATCTGCAGGGGAGAAGTCTAAATTCTCCACGACAGACGTGTCAATGGCCTATGTGGGTATTTCTTATCTGTTTGACAAGAAATCTAAGTGTATCTGCAGGGGAGAAGTCTAAATTCTCCACGACAGACGTGTCAATGGCCTATCTGGGTATTTCTTATCTGTTTGACAAGAAATCTAAGTGTATCTGCAGGGGAGAAGTCTAAATTCTCCACGACAGACGTGTCAATGGCCTATGTGGGTATTTCTTATCTGTTTGACAAGAAATCTAAGTGTATCTGCAGGGGAGAAGTCTAAATTCTCCACGACAGACGTGTCAATGGCCTATGTGGGTATTTCTTATCTGTTTGACAAGAAATCTAAGTGTATCTGCAGGGGAAAAGTCTAAATTCTCCACCACAGTCTGTCCTATTTTCCTCCAACTCCTGACCCTATTAGAACTCACCTGTCTTAGCGTTCCTCTCGACTATTCGTTTTGTTATCTATACCTCTGTGTTGTCCATATCGTCCATTGATTGTTCTGGGTCGTTGGCTGGATGCTGTTGATCGTGACTGAAAATTTATTAACATTGAAATTATGAATCAAAAAGATGAGGAGAAAATCAAAAGATTTAGCATGAAAAAGTTCTTGAGAGAGAAATAAAAAAATGGGTGTAAGCAACACAGGTTGGTACGCCATGAAAACCAGAGAGCCTAAAAAAGAGGACTGCTCAGTGCGGCAGTTAAAGGAACAACTGACTGTGTTTCATATGTGTAACCTCATATTGTGGGGGGGCGTGTCCTGTTTGCTGTCATCAATTTGATTTCCCATGGAGATAAGTGACAGGTGAGAGCGTTTGCGGCAGAGATGAATCGTAAGAACATCAGCCGACTTCTACACATTCACATTCATTTAATTATTCTTTTGTGTGCGCACCTGTCTACATGACCTCAATTGACATATCTACCAACTATCCAGGAATTTATTGACCAAACTGAAAAAGGGGATGTCTCCAGAGAATTTTGAAAGATATACTAGTAGGCCGGGATGAAAGAAGTTATGAAAAAATGCGGACACAAAAAGTAAGAACTGCTCGATGAGGGAGTGAAAAAGACAACAAACTGTATTCCAAGCATTTGCCCTTCCCTGGTCAGAGGAGCGGGATTGAACTACTGCCTCCGGGAAGATGACACAAGGAGATACGGGGGCAGATGGAATTAGGTGGAGAAAAATGAGCCCGACAATAGGCCAAGTGACAGACAATGTGAGAATTAGTTGTCATGTTAACATCGGATTCCGACATGTGAAGTTTGTTCGTTCTACCGCAATGGGAAATAATAATAACAATACTAGGGATGAGGGAGCAAAAATATATGTAGAAAAAGGGAGGACGTGTTTGAAAGAATGTATATATCTAGTTTTGATGTATTTTCATCGACAAAAACCATTTTACGCTAAGACTCAAACAGTTTCTGTTAAATAATTTATTCTCTTTTTCAGTTCTCCCTTTTTTCCCCTAATACCTTCTGACATACTACCTTTCTATCTTATATTTTTCTTTCTAACCTGGTCTATCTTCTCGTGAGGGGCTTGATCCAGCATTTCGTATAATTTATGAATATATATCCAAAGTTAATGAATAAATTCAATCAAAACAACGGCTGACAGAAGGAGTGTAAGTGAGTTTGATGAGAATATGAATCTGCCTTCAAAGTTCGATTTGTTATTGGTATTAGCTATGGTTGTGTTTTTCAATATATTTTATTCCCTGATCCCTAGTTTTATTATTATTTCCCATTGCTGTAAAAAGAACAAACAACACATGTCGGAACCCGATGTTAACACGTCAACTAATTCTCACATTGTCTGTCACTTGGCCTATTGTCGGCTTCCTTTTTCTCCACCTATTTCCGTCTGTCCCCTTATCTCCTTGTGAGATCTTCCCGGAGGCAGTAATTCAAACCCGCTCCTCTGACCAGGGAAGGGTAAATGATTGGAATACAGTCGGTTGTCCCTTTCACTCCCTCATCGAGCAGTCCATACTTTTGTGCCCGCATTTTTCAAAACTTCTTTCATCCCGGCCTACTTGTATAACTTTCAAACTTCTCTCTCTCTTTTGTAATAGACACCCTCATCTCCTTTTTTAGCTTGATCAATGAATTCCTGAATTGAACTCTTTATTCATTGATTCATTTCATTCTAGTGTTCATTGCATGACTGTTCACCTTGAATTATTTATGTTTCTTTTTTATCGACTTTTTTATTCGAAATAATTTTTGATTTCAATACACCTTCTCACTTTTGCATTTATTCCGTGATCGTTATTCAAAGAACGCTGCGTAATTTGACGGTATATTGTCTCGTCGATCTGAATGACCTCGATTACTTCTTCTACTTTAAAAAAAAATTTGTCCAATAGCGTCATATGGGTCAACTGGTATTTTTCTTTAGTTTTCTTACAATGCTTCTAATTTCCCGCATCGTGTTATATCATCTACGCATGAATCAATTTTTCCTTCCAGCACCGGGCGCCGCAATCTCCTAGAGGTTCTTTAGTCCGCAAATAGGACACGCCCTCCGACCATTTTCTTGGCAATCGACCAACCTTACACCCATTTTTTATTTCTCGCTCAAGTACCTCTTTATGCTAAATCTATTGAATTTCTCCTCAATCTCTTTGATTCATAATTGCAATGTTAATAAATTTTCAGTCACGATCAACAGCATCCAGCCAACGACCCCGAACTATCAATGGACGATATGGACAACACAGAGGGATAGATAACAAAACGAATAGTCGAGAGGAACGCAAAGACAGGTGAGTTCTAATAGGGTCAGGAGTTGGAGGAAAATGGGACAGACTGGGTGGAGAATTTAGACTTCTCCCCTGCAGATACACTTAGATTTCTTGTCAAACAGATAAGAAATATACACATAGGCCATTGACACGTCTGTCGTGGAGAATTTAGACTTCTCCCCTGCAGATAAACTTAGTTTTCTTGTCAAACAGATAAGAAATATACACAAATGCAATTGCCACGTCTGTCGTGGAGAATTTAGACTTCTCCCCTGCAGATAAACTTAGATTTCTTGTCAAACAGATAAGAAATATACACAAATGCCATTGACACGTCTGTCGTGGAGAATTTAGACTTCTCCCCTGTAGATACACTTAGTTTTCTTGTCAAACAGATAAGAAATATACACATTGGCCAGTGACACGTCTGTCGTGGAGAATTTAGACTTCTCCCCTGCATATAAACTTAGTTTTCTTGTCAAACAGATAAGAAATATACACATAGGCCATTGACACGTCTGTCGTGGAGAATTTAGACTTCTCCCCTGCAGATACACTTAGATTTCTTGTCAAACAGATAAGAAATACCCACATAGGCCATTGACACGTCTGTCGTGGAGAATTTAGACTTCTCCCCTGCAGATACACTTAGTTTTCTTGTCAAACAGATAAGAAATACCCACATAGGCCATTGACACGTCTGTCGTGGAGAATTTAGACTTCTCCCTTATAGATAAACTTAGTTTTCTTGTCAAACAGATAAGAAATATACACATAGGCCATTGACACGTCTGTCGTGGAGAATTTAGACTTCTCCCCTGCAGATAAACTTAGTTTTCTTGTCAAACAGATAAGAAATATACACAAATGCCATTGACACGTCTGTCGTGGAGAATTTAGACTTCTCCCCTGCAGATTCACTTAGATTTCTTGTCAAACAGATAAGAAATACCCACATAGGCCATTGACACATCTGTCGTGGAGAATTTAGACTTCTCCCCTGCAGATAAACTTAGTTTTCTTGTCAAACAGATAAGAAATATACACAAATGCAATTGCCACGTCTGTCGTGGAGAATTTAGACTTCTCCCCTGCAGATAAACTTAGATTTCTTGTCAAACAGATAAGAAATATACAGATAGGCCATTGACACGTCTGTCGTGGAGAATTTAGACTTCTCCCCTGCAGATAAATTTAGTTTTCTTGTCAAACAGATAAGAAATACCCACATAGGCCATTGACACGTCTGTCGTGGAGAATTTAGACTTCTCCCCTGCAGATTCACTTAGATTTCTTGTCAAACAGATAAGAAATACCCACATAGGCCATTGACACATCTGTCGTGGAGAATTTAGACTTCTCCCCTGCAGATAAACTTAGTTTTCTTGTCAAACAGATAAGAAATATACAGATAGGCCATTGACACGTCTGTCGTGGAGAATTTAGACTTCTCCCCTGCAGATAAACTTAGTTTTCTTGTCAAACAGATAAGAAATATACAGATAGGCCATTGACACGTCTGTCGTGGAGAATTTAGACTTCTCCCCTGCAGATACACTTAGATTTCTTGTCAAACAGATAAGAAATATGCACAAATGCCATTGACACGTCTTTCGTGGAGAATTTAGACTTCTCCCCTGCAGATACACTTAGATTTCTTGTCAAACAGATAAGAAATATACAGATAGGCCATTGACACGTCTGTCGTGGAGAATTTAGACTTCTCCCCTGCAGATAAACTTAGTTTTCTTGTCAAACAGATAAGAAATATACAGATAGGCCATTGACACGTCTGTCGTGGAGAATTTAGACTTCTCCCTTGTAGATAAACTTAGATTTCTTGTCAAACAGATAAGAAATATGCACAAATGCCATTGACACGTCTGTCGTGGAGAATTTAGACTTCTCCCCTGCAGATACACTTAGATTTCTTGTCAAACAGATAAGAAATACCCACATAGGCCATTGACACGTCTGTCGTGGAGAATTTAGACTTCTCCCTTATAGATAAACTTAGATTTCTTGTCAAACAGATAAGAAATATACACAAATGCCATTGACACGTCTGTCGTGGAGAATTTAGACTTCTCCCCTGCAGATACACTTAGTTTTCTTGTCAAACAGATAAGAAATATACACAAATGCCATTGACACGTCTGTCGTGGAGAATTTAGACTTCTCCCTTGTAGATAAACTTAGTTTTCTTGTCAAACAGATAAGAAATACCCACATAGGCCATTGACTCGTCTGTCGTGGAGAATTTAGACTTCTCCCCTGCAGATAAACTTAGATTTCTTGTCAAACAGATAAGAAATATACAGATAGGCCATTGACACGTCTGTCGTGGAGAATTTAGACTTCTCCCCTGCAGATAAATTTAGTTTTCTTGTCAAACAGATAAGAAATACCCACATAGGCCATTGACACGTCTGTCGTGGAGAATTTAGACTTCTCCCCTGCAGATTCACTTAGATTTCTTGTCAAACAGATAAGAAATACCCACATAGGCCATTGACACATCTGTCGTGGAGAATTTAGACTTCTCCCCTGCAGATAAACTTAGTTTTCTTGTCAAACAGATAAGAAATATACAGATAGGCCATTGACACGTCTGTCGTGGAGAATTTAGACTTCTCCCCTGCAGATAAACTTAGTTTTCTTGTCAAACAGATAAGAAATATACAGATAGGCCATTGACACGTCTGTCGTGGAGAATTTAGACTTCTCCCCTGCAGATACACTTAGATTTCTTGTCAAACAGATAAGAAATATGCACAAATGCCATTGACACGTCTTTCGTGGAGAATTTAGACTTCTCCCCTGCAGATACACTTAGATTTCTTGTCAAACAGATAAGAAATATACAGATAGGCCATTGACACGTCTGTCGTGGAGAATTTAGACTTCTCCCCTGCAGATAAACTTAGTTTTCTTGTCAAACAGATAAGAAATATACAGATAGGCCATTGACACGTCTGTCGTGGAGAATTTAGACTTCTCCCTGCAGATAAACTTAGTTTTCTTGTCAAACAGATAAGAAATATACAGATAGGCCATTGACACGCCTGTCGTGGAGAATTTAGACTTCTCCCTTGTAGATAAACTTAGATTTCTTGTCAAACAGATAAGAAATATGCACAAATGCCATTGACACGTCTGTCGTGGAGAATTTAGACTTCTCCCCTGCAGATACACTTAGATTTCTTGTCAAACAGATAAGAAATACCCACATAGGCCATTGACACGTCTGTCGTGGAGAATTTAGACTTCTCCCTTATAGATAAACTTAGATTTCTTGTCAAACAGATAAGAAATATACACAAATGCCATTGACACGTCTGTCGTGGAGAATTTAGACTTCTCCCCTGCAGATACACTTAGTTTTCTTGTCAAACAGATAAGAAATATACACAAATGCCATTGACACGTCTGTCGTGGAGAATTTAGACTTCTCCCTTGTAGATAAACTTAGTTTTCTTGTCAAACAGATAAGAAATACCCACATAGGCCATTGACTCGTCTGTCGTGGAGAATTTAGACTTCTCCCCTGCAGATAAACTTAGATTTCTTGTCAAACAGATAAGAAATATACACAAATGCCATTGACACGTCTGTCGTGGAGAATTTAGACTTCTCCCCTGCAGATACACTTAGTTTTCTTGTCAAACAGATAAGAAATACCCACATAGGCCATTGACACGTCTGTCGTGGAGAATTTAGACTTCTCCCCTGCAGATACACTTAGTTTTCTTGTCAAACAGATAAGAAATATACACATAGGCCATTGACTCGTCTGTCGTGGAGAATTTAGACTTCTCCCTTGTAGATAAACTTAGATTTCTTGTCAAACAGATAAGAAATACCCACATAGGCCATTGACACGTCTGTCGTGGAGAATCTAGACTTCTCCCCTGCAGATACACTTAGTTTTCTTGTCAAACAGATAAGAAATTTACACATAGGCCATTGACACGTCTGTCGTGGAGAATTTAGACTTCTCCCTTGTAGATACACTTAGATTTCTTGTCAAACAGATAAGAAATACCCACATAGGCCATTGACACGTCTGTCGTGGAGAATTTAGACTTCTCCCTTGTAGATAAACTTAGTTTTCTTGTCAAACAGATAAGAAATACCCACATAGGCCATTGACTCGTCTGTCGTGGAGAATTTAGACTTCTCCCCTGCAGATACACTTAGTTTTCTTGTCAAACAGATAAGAAATATACACACAGGCCATTGACACGTCTGTCGTGGAGAATCTAGACTTCTCCCCTGCAGATACACTTAGTTTTCTTGTCAAACAGATAAGAAATTTACACATAGGCCATTGACACGTCTGTCGTGGAGAATCTAGACTTCTCCCCTGCAGATACACTTAGTTTTCTTGTCAAACAGATAAGAAATTTACACATAGGCCATTGACACGTCTGTCGTGGAGAATCTAGACTTCTCCCCTGCAGATACACTTAGTTTTCTTGTCAAACAGATAAGAAATATACACATAGGCCATTGACTCGTCTGTCGTGGAGAATTTAGACTTCTCCCTTGTAGATAAACTTAGATTTCTTGTCAAACAGATAAGAAATACCCACATAGGCCATTGACACGTCTGTCGTGGAGAATTTAGACTTCTCCCCTGCAGATACACTTAGTTTTCTTGTCAAACAGATAAGAAATTTACACATAGGCCATTGACACGTCTGTCGTGGAGAATTTAGACTTCTCCCTTGTAGATACACTTAGATTTCTTGTCAAACAGATAAGAAATACCCACATAGGCCATTGACACGTCTGTCGTGGAGAATTTAGACTTCTCCCTTGTAGATAAACTTAGTTTTCTTGTCAAACAGATAAGAAATACCCACATAGGCCATTGACTCGTCTGTCGTGGAGAATTTAGACTTCTCCCCTGCAGATACACTTAGTTTTCTTGTCAAACAGATAAGAAATATACACACAGGCCATTGACACGTCTGTCGTGGAGAATTTAGACTTCTCCCCTGCAGATACACTTAGATTTCTTGTCAAACAGATAAGAAATACCCACATAGGCCATTGACACGTCTGTCGTGGAGAATTTAGACTTCTCCCTTGTAGATAAACTTAGTTTTCTTGTCAAACAGATAAGAAATACCCACATAGGCCATTGACTCGTCTGTCGTGGAGAATTTAGACTTCTCCCCTGCAGATACACTTAGTTTTCTTGTCAAACAGATAAGAAATATACACACAGGCCATTGACACGTCTGTCGTGGAGAATTTAGACTTCTCCCCTGCAGATACACTTAGATTTCTTGTCAAACAGATAAGAAATACCCACATAGGCCATTGACACGTCTGTCGTGGAGAATTTAGACTTCTCCCTTGTAGATAAACTTAGTTTTCTTGTCAAACAGATAAGAAATACCCACATAGGCCATTGACTCGTCTGTCGTGGAGAATTTAGACTTCTCCCCTGCAGATACACTTAGTTTTCTTGTCAAACAGATAAGAAATATACACACAGGCCATTGACACGTCTGTCGTGGAGAATTTAGACTTCTCCCTTGTAGATAAACTTAGATTTCTTGTCAAACAGATAAGAAATACCCACATAGGCCATTGACACGTCTGTCGTGGAGAATTTAGACTTCTCCCCTGCAGATACACTTAGTTTTCTTGTCAAACAGATAAGAAATACCCACATAGGCCATTGACACGTCTGTCGTGGAGAATTTAGACTTCTCCCCTGCAGATACACTTAGATTTCTTGTCAAACAGATAAGAAATACCCACATAGGCCATTGACACGTCTGTCGTGGAGAATTTAGACTTCTCCCCTGCAGATACACTTAGATTTCTTGTCAAACAGATAAGAAATACCCACATAGGCCATTGACACGTCTGTCGTGGAGAATTTAGACTTCTCCCTTGTAGATAAACTTAGTTTTCTTGTCAAACAGATAAGAAATACCCACATAGGCCATTGACTCGTCTGTCGTGGAGAATTTAGACTTCTCCCCTGCAGATACACTTAGTTTTCTTGTCAAACAGATAAGAAATATACACACAGGCCATTGACACGTCTGTCGTGGAGAATTTAGACTTCTCCCTTGTAGATAAACTTAGATTTCTTGTCAAACAGATAAGAAATACCCACATAGGCCATTGACACGTCTGTCGTGGAGAATTTAGACTTCTCCCCTGCAGATACACTTAGTTTTCTTGTCAAACAGATAAGAAATACCCACATAGGCCATTGACACGTCTGTCGTGGAGAATTTAGACTTCTCCCCTGCAGATACACTTAGATTTCTTGTCAAACAGATAAGAAATACCCACATAGGCCATTGACACGTCTGTCGTGGAGAATTTAGACTTCTCCCCTGCAGATACACTTAGATTTCTTGTCAAACAGATAAGAAATACCCACATAGGCCATTGACACGTCTGTCGTGGAGAATTTAGACTTCTCCCCTGCAGATACACTTAGATTTCTTGTCAAACAGATAAGAAATACCCACATAGGCCATTGACACGTCTGTCGTGGAGAATTTAGACTTCTCCCCTGCAGATACACTTAGTTTTCTTGTCAAACAGATAAGAAATACCCACATAGGCCATTGACACGTCTGTCGTGGAGAATTTAGACTTCTCCCCTGCAGATACACTTAGTTTTCTTGTCAAACAGATAAGAAATACCCACATAGGCCATTGACACGTCTGTCGTGGAGAATTTAGACTTCTCCCCTGCAGATACACTTAGATTTCTTGTCAAACAGATAAGAAATACCCACATAGGCCATTGACACGTCTGTCGTGGAGAATTTAGACTTCTCCCCTGCAGAAAAACTCGGTCATGCGGAAAAATCGATATTTTTCCCGATTTTCCATTTATTTTTTTGACTTTTTTCTGTGTTTAATCATCAAAATATAGCCAGAAACGAGATTTCTCATGTCGGGGACTAGTTTTTCCAAAATTTGGGTTCCTCTTCCACGTATTGAAAAACTCGGTCATGCGGAAAAATCGATATTTTTCCCGATTTTCCATTTATTTTTTTGACTTTTTTTGTGTTTATCCATCAAAATATAGCCAGAAACGAGATTTCTCATGTCGGGGACTAGTTTTTCCAAAATTTGGGTTCCTCTTCCACGTATTGAAAAACTCGGTCATGCGGAAAAATCGA